>LPNX010971210.1:36706-55586 GCA_001517045.1 Pseudotsuga menziesii | reverse complement strand
TGTCTTCTGGTTATGCTTGTCTTTGATTGAGTCCCATGAAGCCCAACACTGATCTGATGTGTGCCCAGTATTTCCGCAACGCTTGCACTGCAAGTCTGATCTTTTGCTTATGCCCCCTCTGCCTCTGAAATTTCTTCTTCCTCGTCCTCTCTTGCTGCAATCTCCCTTGCAAGGGTCTTTGGATTGGTCTTTGCCAGCTAGGGCAGCACCAATACTAGATGCCAAAGAGTACATCTTTACAACTGTTAGTGTAATTTACAATAATAAACTAATATGACAGGTAGAAAAAAATAAGAACCTTGCAGGTCTACAGTCTCTGCCAAGGTGTTTTACAATCTCAACTTCAGGTTTTAAAGAGATACAATAACAGTATCGCAGCTTCAATTCACAACAATTTCAAGGAGAAGAAATTAGTAGATACAAAATATATCACTGTGAGTCATACACAGCCTTCTTTATATCAATCACTAGCAGTCAGCATAATATACAGCATACAACATTTGCATATATCAGTCTCGGTCGCAGCATACAATATATCAGTCTTCAGCAGCAAATACACAGCAAAAAGTCGCAGCACTCTCCAGCATACATTATTCTTCAACAAAAAGCTCAACAGAAGTACTCCACGCAGCTCAAAACTGGTGGAGGCAGCTCACAAAACAAATTATTGTTTCGGCTTCAAACAATAAGATACACAGACTACTCCACGTAGGTCTTCAATATCTCATATACATAAGTCACAGTACTTAAACTTCATGCATAGAAATTAGGGTTTATGTATTTCCCAATGAATAATTTCAATGCAGAATACAAAGCATTTTACCTCCCCATAGTTGAATACTGGAAATATTCTTGTGACTTACTCATGTTTAGACTCAGTGAATATGCACAATATCTCTGGAATGGGTCGCAGCTCCCGTTTCACAAAATATGCGTCGCAGCAATATATATCAATATATATCAATCAACAGTATTAACCGTCCTCAGTCTTCAACGCAATCACCAGTCGCAATATATATGTAATCAACTGTATTTAATCCTCAACAGTCTCTTCTCCACGCAGATGAAAGCATCGATTCTCCTTCACGCAAGCATCAAACCCCCATTATGGTCGTGGGTTCAATCCAAGACGCTCATTTCTGTATGCTCGGCTTCTTGGCTCCTTCTGTTCATTGCCATCACGTGTCAGAGCGATAAAAAAGAAAGACTATGAGATTCAGCGCTTTGTACAAAATTCGATTGAATATTTGCGTTCTTTGCAATGTTTGTTGGATATTTATAAGTATTTTGTCAAATGCAAAGGTTCATTTGGAAGGTGCGGGGAATGTGGATAGTCAAAGTGGTGACGGAGTCTTATATATATAGTCGTATGGAATGATTAATATGGTGAGTACTTGGCCAAAGATCCAGGTCTTCCTCTGCATTACATTAAACTTCCCGCACATAAAACTAGGGCAAAATTAGGGTTTTTGCACCTCAACAACACTTTACCTCCACGCAGTCACAGAATGCAGTCCACGCTCAGTCTTTAGCAGTATTTAGTCCACGCAGAAATAAAATAGACCATTGTTACAGCAACAAACCTTTTGTAGCCATGGGTATAACTCCTAGGCAGTCTTCAACAGGCCTTCAACGTGACTAAATCGAAACAGTCGGTGTACAATATTTCTGGCTCTCTCTCAGGTGGACTATCGAATTGGTCGCAGACTCTAGAAATGGGGTCTGAGAATGGCTTTGCGATAGAGGAAAATGATGAGATATGGCAGCAAGCGTGACGCGGATGGGGAGCTCGTCCTGGAAAGCTATCTATAGGCGACAATTTTGGTTCACAAGACCATGGAACAGGCGCTGGCGTTTCATATGGTAAACAAGCTGTCGAGCCCCACCTTTTCCAACACGCTCCTCTACAATCTGGTGGTGGACGTTTTCAGACATCGCAGCATCTCTCAAGAAATTCGTAGCAATTACTCGTCAAAGGAGACGGTCAACATATGGCATACAATACTGAAGAAAGGGAATGGAATTCCTCAAGATCTTGCTGAATCGCAGGATGACCTCGGCTTCACAAATCGCAAGAGGACCTCGGCTTCTATTGTCCCCACAAGCTGCACAAATAACTTCAATATATATATACTCAAAATCATATATAATCACGCAGCATATAGACTCAATATATGCAGCATATAAACTCACTCAACATATAAAATTTCAATAGCTCCAAAACTCAATAATATTGCCTCACGCAGCATATATTATCATTCACGACAGTCTTCTCACAACACATATAGGGAATATATTACTTTAGGGTTTGCAGCATCCAATTCTCAGTGAACTGAGGGCGCACTATACCCAGCCACTTCAATGTAGAATTAGGGTTTCACTTGGAGGAGGAGTACCAGGAGTAACGCATGCAGGCAGGAGAGACTGGCAGGCAGCTCTGAAAGATCAGACTGGCAGGCAGAATGGAAGCGTTCTGATGACACAGGGAGAATGGCATGCAATGCAGCCAGGAGTTATGGCAGGCAAATAGCCAGGCTCTGATACCACTTGTTGGTAATAACTCCCGATTCCAATTCATTATTCAAATGCAAATGCCTATATTTATACATTTCATGAGGCGGTTGATTACCAGCCTTTTCGCCTTCCTAGCTATTCATATTCCTATTATTTATTTACAATAATCCTGACGGATTATTCTAACAATTCTTATCTATTTTTTTAACATTTTCAAAGAGAGATGTAGGTTCTTTTCACAACAAAGATGATTTTTGGAGTTTCGAAGAGAGATGTAGGATGTTTTCTACAACAAAGATGAGCTGATTGGGAATAGGTCTCGGAGGATTTATATTTACCAGCGATGGGGGAGGACTCTTAAAAGTGTGTAAATGGGCAACTTATAATTTCATTTCTCCTATTCTTAATGCGAGTCGTTGATTTCTATGCGCTATATGTGATTCCTATTCTTGCCCAGTTTTTGGCCTATTTCAAATATATAAAATTAATGATGAATAGAGCAACAATAAATCCGAAATAAAGGCACAACGAAACAAGAAGAGTGCAAGTAATTAATCAAAATATATACCATAGGCTCTTTAAGTCCTCAAATAATTTCAAAGTTCGAGTTGTCCTGATGACACCGAAAGAAAAAGAAAGAAAGCGAGCGACCTAGATAGGAATTCTCAGTTGGGAATTCTTTGTTTTTTTATGTTTCTATTTTGGATTTTATGCTTTATGTTGCAATTTATTCCACCAAAATCGAAGCAAGACAACCGTGAGGGTGCCGTGAGGGCATACAATACTGTGGGTTAACATGGATAAACTCGGTGGTTAATCGTTATACCAATGTTGTGTGGAGAGACTTCACTTAGCTTCCAAATATTTATGTAGATGTTTGCAAGCCAAAATAATATCCCTTGAACACTTAAGCATGGTGATGAATTAACATACAAACTCTTGGAATAATATCATGCTTTATAGTTACAAGGCTTGTTTTCAAGTGCACTTCAAGTTGACACTTGGGCCATGCTTGGGCCTTCAAATTAGATTGTATTTGGAGGTATCACTAACATATATGAGAGCTAAATTAAGAGGCTTCACTTTGCGTATAAAACAATAATAATTACCCAAATGATTACCACGACAATTATAGCGGGAAAATCTGCCTTTAGTTCTATTTTTGTTGTTTACATTGCGAAAAAAAAAACCAACTGTGCTTGCTTACTATGTTTTGTTTTCTTTGTGAAGGTTAGATTACTGAATTCTAGGTAGAATAAGACTATCAATCAAGCCACTTTACTACTCATCAAAGCTACGACAAAATAGCATTGAAAACTTTCACAAGCTGCCTATGATAACCTGAAATAAGCAATCCAAGTCATATAGCCATATACATTCAACTGAACAATATAATCACCATGATAAATGAAAACACTGCATAAATATGAGGAATACTCTAACATATATTATGGCGGTATGAGTAATTGTAATATCCTGGTTTTGACCCCTATTGCATTAAAATTTTAAATTATGTAAATATCGTTATTAAATCATGGTGAGGAGCTAAAGGCCAAGACCCCCACCATGGATTTAGCGTTTTATGTGTATCGGAAATAAAAAATCAATACATATGGTTATCGTGCTAGCTAGGCACAGTAAAAATTGAGAAATCATGTAAATATGCAATTTAATAAAAAATACCCACAACTAGTTATGTCAATGCAACAAAGAGATAGATGTAGGATTTCAAAAGGATTAGGGAGGAAAAATATTCAACCCCTTGAGCCAATAGTGTAAATCAAAATTTCAATGAGAGAACCTATAAAACTCTCAACTACTTTTTTTGTCTTATGCGCCCAATCATTTATTTCTTCTAGAAATTGGTTGAGGTAGTTAATGCCTTAGGAATGGAAGAGTATGGAAGTCAATTTCGTATTGGGGAAAGACATCAGTTTTGGGAAATCAAATTTTGACTTATGGGGTAAGAAAACTCCAAGAAATGGTTTCCTATTCTATTATTCACCCATTTTTTTCCTTTCCTCATGCAGCTCGAGCTTGCTGTGCATTTTCTTTCACAGTCTCGGTTGTTTTCCTCATTTTTGCATACCCAAAAATCTGTTTTTGTGTTGCTTAGAGGATCGAAGAGAGATTTCTCGATTTGTGGGTTTACGGAGGTCATTTTTTCCCCTACAATGCTTAGAAACGTTTTGTGAAATCAAATTTCTTAACCAGGGTTGATTTCCCCATCTGCAATTTCATTTTTGGTTGCCAAACGTGTTTATACAAACCCAACATTTGAATTGTGTTGTTGTGTGCATCCTTGTTTTGGTCTGAAAGACTTAGGAGTGGAAGAGGCCCAGAATTGACTTGATAAACCTAGTGAAGAGAGGAACCTCACAAAGAGATCAAGAGGGGCTTGCTAATCTTCTATGCACACCCTAAATAGCACTGGAAGGGAAGGTATGGCCTAAGGGAATGTGTAGCAGTGAAGGGAATACTTCCTTGTGTTGGGTGTGTAGGTATTGTGGAGGCCAAGCTAGATAGATCTTGTGCAGGTGTCCATAGCTCTGTGGTTGAGATCACTAGATTAGCAATTCTTCCTTTCCACTGCCTTAGCAGCTTGATAAACCCAATTGTAGATTGGTTTGGTTGAACCTTGGTTGTATTTGGCTATGTGTGAGCCTAATGTTCCCTAGTTCCTTGTGGAAATCATGCCCAACTCAGGGATGGCAGTGGTGTTGAGATATTGATGAGCACACTAGACTATGGATGGGTGGAATGTTGCAGTGACATAGCTAGTTGTGGGACAACTCATTTTCAAGATAAGTTCTCTCTTGAATTTAATTCCTGCAATGTATTTAATTTAATGAATTCTTATGAACATATTGAATGTGTTGAAATGTATTTGTTTCCATTGTATTTTCATATGTTATACATTTACATATGTATTTTATATTCAATGCATCTTTTATTATGTTCATGGGGCTAGATCCTCGGTCTGATATACAAAGCAGTTGAAGTCGCATCCTCTCTCTTGGCGAGGAGAGGGGAGGGGATGTGACAGTAATCAAGCATAATGGGGTAAAGATGTTTAAATTATTTCTACCATTACGAGTCTGAATAATCAAACGTAATTGGGTGATAATAAATCTTAATGGGGTGAATTTGTTTAAATTCTTTCTAGCATTACTGGATTGTTTCAAGTTAAGCATTATTAACAAAATGTTGGCAATTTTCTTTATCAAAATTCAATTATGTCAATGCCAAATTGTAATTTCCACAAATGTGAAAGTTAAAAAACAAACGTAGTTGTTCTTTGAAATATTGGAATAAAGGAAGAAAAATACTCAAATCACAATTGTTTGGTTGCTGGAATTCTTTGAGATTCCTTTGAACCAACAAATATTAAAACACGACCATAGTTGGGTAGAAACCACAAGATGTTTGGGAGATGAAGGAGAGGCCAAAAAAATCAATAATCTTGAAAAGATAATGTGAACAAATAATCCAGGAGGATATTGGTGGCCACGCACCTATTCCTCTTGGACCCCCACCATTGTTTCTTTCAGTTTTCCAGTTGCCTTAATTGTAGCACAATTTACTATTTTTGGCAGTTTTTCGGGTCCTAAACTTTCGGAGCCGTTTTGAGGCCCTAAACGACGTTTTTATGGCATCGAATGGTCGAGCAAATATGAGTCCGTTCCAGACTTGATATTTGTTGTTTATGGATGTAGTCTTTAAACAAATATTTCTAACGATGTATCATGAACGTCAAACCTAGGTAGTATGCTAAAATTACGACCCCGGGAAATTGATGTACCAAGTTACCCAATGGGGCCCACATTAAGGCGTTTCACCTCCTAGGGTTAGGTTTTTGGATATGTAGGGTTTCCATTGTTTCTCAATAATATATAGGCCTTCGAGCCTCATTGTAACATAGAGTTCAGAGGCATGTAGCCACCACATCTCTTCTCATAGATAAGCTACCAGCACTCTAGCTAGTTTATTTCCATTCTGTATGTAAACAAGTTTCAGTTATTGATTAATGAAATGAAGTGTTATTTCCACTGCATATTTGTTTCTATGGTTATTTGTGTATTTTGTTGTGTTCCTGCATAAATCTGGATCAGTGGTATTAGAGCAATCTGCTCTTTCTCGATCCTTCTTTGCATGTCCCCAATGAGGGCGGGGTATAAAGAGTTAGGGCTCAATCTGGTTGAACCTTTGCAAGATCAGCCTCGCAAATCCCGACGGCCACCCATGGGGGATGAAAAGAAAGATGAGGGCGTACAAGATCCTATCAAAATGTTGCTCGAGGAGGCCCTTGAAAAACAAAGGAACGCGATGATGGATAACTTCACCCAGATCCTTCAACGACTTCCCACTGGTGGCGCATCTCCATTTGGCAGCCACTCTGGAAGTGCAACCCCTTTTAAGGTACAAGTAAACTTCGACATTCCCATATTTGATGGTCGAATAGATGCAGATGCCGTAGATAAATGGTTGAATCTATTAGAAGGATATTTCTCGGTTCATGACTTTTCTGACTGGGAAAAGATTACATTTTCCCTACTCAAAGCTGCCTCCCATGTCAAGGACTGGTGGGAAACCTACTGTGAGAAAAAGGATGAGGAGGAACCCTCTCTGTTCTCGGTCGTACCCACTTGGAATTCTTTCCGAGATGCCATAAAGGGACAATATTATCCGGTGGGGAGCTATGAGGACAAGTACATCCAATGGACTACACTGCGGCAACAAAGAGATCAAGATGTGCATGAGCTGATGAATCTATTCCATACCCTGCGCACCAAGTTGGGTATCAAATATTCAGAGAAACATTTGGTGCTGAAGTACCGCAGTTGTCTATATAGATACATTCAGGACGAAATGGAGTTCCTCGACATCTCCTCGCTTGGTACGGCATATCCGTATGCTTCTAAAATTGAGCAAAAATTCAAACAGAAAAAGCGAGACTTTGGATCTGTGAATCAGAAGCAAGGGAAAGGTGCCCCCAAACCGCAGAACCAAGGACACAACGAAGGCATGGTGACTCAAGAAAACTTGCCAAAGCCGCAAGCAAAGAGCAACACTACAAAGCCAAAGAAGGAAGCGGGAAAGTGGTCCGAGTGCCATAAGAGCCCCACTCACAACACAAGTGAGTGTTGGGCTAAGCAGTCACTAGTGGCCGAGATAAAGGCTTCTGAATCAGATGCATACTCTGACACTGAATCAGAACCCGAGAAGGGGAATGACAGAGGGAAGAAGATTATCGATGTAGAGCCCAACACCACCGTTGCCACCACGAAGATCCAAAAGGAAGAACCAGAAGATTAAAAGGAGGAGGAGCATCTTTTACACTCCTAGATGTGGGTAAAGGGTCCCCCGCTACAGTTCATTATCGACAGTGGGAGTCAAAAGAACCTGATTTCAGCAAAGGTCATGAAGCGGTTGGGTTTGCCGACCACAGCACACCCGCAACCGTACACCATCGGGTGGCTTCACCAAGGACGAGATCTCCATGTCAGCCAGCAGTGCCACCTTCCCTATAGCATCAAGCCCTTCACCGATGAGGTATTATGTGATATTGCTCCTCTTGATGTTTGTGATGTATTATTAGGTCAACCATACTTATAGAAGTGACATGTTGTGTATGAGTCCCGACCTCGCGCTGTTATTATTACGTTGGGAAATAATTTGTACAAGATACTAGAGGTACCACCCCCTACCGCTATCTCTTTGGTTATTGTAAAACAACGCAGTAAGATCATTTAACACATATTTCAATAAATTTGGAAAGATTTTATTACAAGAACAATGCCAGAATTGATTTTTTTGGTTGTTTTGGAATTCTAGATCCAATGTTTAATTCCAAATTTAATGAAATATGTGTTATTTCCAAAACCGAGAAGTTTGTTTTCTTGATGATCCGCTCTTAGGGAAAGAAGAAGATCGTGGCCACAACCTCCAGACAGGGCCCGTCCGCACGATAACAACAAATGGACAAGGTCATGGAGGAGTACTGGGACATATTCACCTCACCCACCGAGGTGCCTCTCCACTTTCAGGTTAAGCACCCCATCGATTTGACCCCAGGTGCGTCGCTGCCCAATGGACCAATCTATCGCCGCTCTGTTCTGGAGAATGATGAAATCAAGAGGCAAATTCAAGAGCTGCTGCAGAAGGGTCACATCCGACCAAGTTCATCACCCTGTCGGAGCCCGATCATGTTGGTACAGAAGAAGGATGGTACTTGGAGACTCTGTATTGACTATCGGGCGCTGAACAAGATCACTGGCTAGAATAGGTACCTGATCCCACGGACTGATGACCTCCTAGACCAGCTTAAAGGGGCGAAATATTTTAGCAAGATTGACTTAAAGTCTAGGTATCACCAGGTAGCGATCGAACCAACTGATGTGTGGAAGACTGCCTTCAAAGCTAAGGAGGGCCTTTTCGAATGGTTGGTCATGCCTTTTGGGATGACAAATGCTCCTGCAACCTTCATGAGACTGATGGATGACATCTTGCGGCCATTCACCAACTCATTTGTAGTAGTGTACTTGGATTACATCGTGATCTTCAGCCAGACTTGGGAAGAGCACCTCCACCACATCTGACAGGTCCTCCAAACATTGTGGCAGCACAAGTTGTGTCCCAATTTGGACAAGTGCACTTTTGGCATGACCCAGGTTCAGTATCTGGGATACATTATTGATGACTGTGGGGTACATGTGGATCCAACCAAGATCCAAGTCATTCAGGATTGGCCGGCCCCACCTTGCTAATTTCTATCGCAGGTTCATGTTGGGATTCTCTCATATCACTTGGCTGTTGAGTCAAGTCACCAAGGGAGGAGTGAAAGCAAAATTCTTTTGGTCGGAAACTTAGCAGAAGGCGTTTGCAGAATTGAAACATCGCCTTTGTTGTGCCCCAATGCTCACATTACCAGACTTGCAATAACCATTTGAGATCGAGACAGATGCCTCTGACTATGCTATTGGGGCAGTCCTTACTCAACAAGGGCATCCAATGGCATATCACAGTGAGACACTGTCCAACACAGTCCACAAATATCCCACTTATGACAAAGAGATGTATTCCATTATACAGGCTTGCCAACAATGGAAGCATTACATTTTGGGGAAGGAAATGATCATCCACACAGACCACCGACCCCTGCAGTTCATGCAGACACAAGGGAATTTACAGAACGATTGCCATCAGAAGTGGTCCACATATCTACAACAGTTTCATTTGAACATCAAGTATAAGAAGGGAAGCACCAATAATGTTGCAGACTGCCTCAGCCGACCACCGATCACGATGATAATGACCGTGCTCAACTCTTGTGGGCACGAGACTTCTGATTGGCTGCTTATCTATAAGAGCGATCCAGAATTCAGCCACACCTACCAAACACTCTTGGAGGGAAACCAAGTTCCAAAATTTCACCTCCAGGATGTACTATTGTGTCACATGGGACACCTTTGTGTTCCTTCAAGCGAGCGTGCCAAGATGATTTGGGAAGCACACTACAGTAGTGTCGCTGGGCATTTCAGGGTTGAGAAAATAGTGGCAGTACTGCAAAATTATTTCCATTGGTCGAACCTTCGACAGGACGTCGAGAATTACATCTGATCCTGCACTTCCTACGCCATTGCCAAACCATCCATCAAGAAGTAAGACCTCTATAATCCGTTGCCTACCCCTAGTCGACCTCGGGAATCCATCACCATGGATTACATGTCAGGCCTTCCTTCTACTAAGAACGACAACAACTGTGTGTTTGTGGTCGTTGACAAATTCTCAAAGATGTCCATAATGGCGGCCTACAAGAAGAATATCACAGCAGAAGCCACTGCTAAACTCTTCTTTGAACGAGTGTGGGTACACTTTGGGATCCCACAGTGTATAATCTCAGACCGAGACAACAGTTCCTTAGTACATTATGGTCTAGCCTATGGTCAATGCTAGACACCAAGCTCACAAAGTCCACAGCTTTCCATCCCCAGACTGATGGCCAGATAGAGGTCGTCAATCGGATGATCATACACATTTTGCGCATGTACAACTCAAAGCATCCACACACATGGGATGAGAGCCTCCCCTATGTACAACACAGCTATAACCAGGCCCTCCACAGCTCAACCAACCACAGCCCCTTTCAGGTGGGCTTGGGATTCCAACCACTATGTCCCATTGATGTAGCCATGCCATTTGCAGCTACTCAGGTTGATTCAGCTCATATCTAGTCTGAAGTTTCCAAGGCAAACAGCTTCATTGAGCGCATTCAGCACATTCTCCAATAGGTTCATGACATATTGGAAAGATCCAATGCTAAGTACAAGTAGCAACATGATCAGCATCGAGTGCAACACAACTTCCAGGTGGGCAACAAAGTGTGGCTACATCTGTAGAAGGAGTGCCTCACTGGACCCCACCGCAAGCTTCACCCACTCTGATATGGGCCATACATCATCACCAAGGCTATCGAGGACAATGCCTTCAAGCTTAGTATTCCACCATTCCTTGGTCTGCACCCAGTGTTCAATGTGGACCGCCTTCGGCCCTACTTTCCACCTCTACTGGACACATCAGACGTGGCAGAACAACTCACACCAACATAGTTAAACCCCGACTGCATGGAACAAGCCACAACTGATCGGATTATGGACACACAGATCAAGAACACCCGCCAACAAAAGATCCATCTATATCGAGTTGTCAAAGTAGGCCAACTCCTTCACCGGGAAAACTAGCTCACCAGGGACCAAGTTCAACAGAAGTTTCCTCATCTCATGGAGGAACTCAACGCAATGGGGACAATTGCTTCATAAGGGGGGAGGAATGATCCAGGAGGATATTGGTGGCCACCCACCTATTCCTCTTGGATCCCCACCATTGTTTCTTTAAAATTTCCAATTTCCTTAATTATAGCACAATTTACTATTTTTGGCAGTTTTTTCGAGTCCTAAACTTTCATAGCCGTTTTGAGGCCCTAAACGACGTTTTTTTGGCATCGAATGGTTGAGCAAATATGAGTTCATTCTGGACTTGATATTTCCCGTTTATGGATGTAGTCCTTAAATAGATATTTTTAACGATGTATCATGCGCATCAAACGGAGGTAGTATGCTAAAGTTACGGCCCTGGGAAATTGATGTACCAAGTTACCCAACGGGGCCCACACTAAGGCGTTTCACCTCCTAGGGTTAGGTTTTTGGATGTGTAGGGTTTCCATTGTTTCTCAATAATATATAGGCCTTCGAGCCTCATTGTAACACAGAGTTCAAAGGCATGTAGCCGCCACATCTCTTCTCAAATATAAGCTACCAGCACTCTAGCTAGTTTATTTCCATTCTGTATGTAAACAAGTTTCAGTTATTGATTAATGAAATGAAGTGTTATTTCCGCTGCATATTTGTTTCTATGGTTATTTGTGTATTCTGTTGCGTTCCTTCATAAATCCGAATCAACAAACCATAAATTCGAACAACCCTCCTTGTGGGATGGATTACCTTTTCTCACCATCCTTCTGAAGAGTTGATAGCAAGTAATTATGGTACAAGTTACCACCTATTCCAATGGCAATGGAAATGCCTCACATCTTTGCATAACCTAAAAGAAACTCGTAGCTTCAAAAGTGTAAACAAAGGAAATAAAAATGGCAGTGTGGATGGCTATCCTTCCAGAATAAACAACACCTGCACAAAAGCAATATACACAACAGAATGTAATAGAGAAAACATTGCATATGTAACCGATAATGGAAACTATAGATATGACGATTAACTGGATCAAGATTACCTATGTTGAAGCAATGAAGGGTTGGTGCAACTGCCAAGAACATAAATTGAGTGCTAGCCTCTAATTGTAGCTTCCACGTGATTGCAAGGTGCAAAAACCCAACTTTTGAAGAAAAATGTGTGCATGGATATCGCAATGCCATGGATCTGACTCCACTTGAAATAGGATTTTGAACCTGCTTTGCATGGTACAGACAAATGGAGATGGTGACCACATACATATGGAAGACCACAAAGGCCAACAGGTGGCGACCTCAGTCATATTTGTTAAGGCGATCAGGCTGTCAGAGAGAAGGACCATGTTGTTAACCGAACAGTGTTAGAGAGTGTGTTGTCCCCTTAAACCTTAGAAAATGTAGGATGGAAAATGCAGATAACCAAGCTATGAGCTTTGAGTGTCACAGTAGGCCCAAGGACGACAAGGAGGTAAGATGTCAGAAACGATTCAAGATCAACCCACCAAAAATGAAAAAGTGATTTCTTGCAATAAGAGGTTGCATGGTAAAACTTTGGATAAAATAGGCATTACCATAACATAAAAAACTGAAATTGTCATTGCACAATTATCAAAACCATAGTGATTACATGCGATTACATAATTCCCTGCTTGCAGGGAATAATAATGCCTTCTAAAAAATACTTAATAAAAAAAAATAACATAAATCTCCTCCATAACTTAAAAACAAAGTTTATATATAAATTCACATGGAAGTTAACACAAAAAAACCACTACATATCAAACTTCTATAATAAAAATAAAAATAACATAAATCTCCTCCATAACTTTAAAAAAATTATGTACAAAGTCATGTGAAAACTAACACCAAAAAAACGTGCTACATATCAAACCTCTATAATAAAAATAAAAATAACATAAATCTCCTTCCTAACTTTAAAAAAATTATATACGAAATCATGTGAAAGCTTACTACATACCAAATCTCTATAATAGAAATAGTCTAAAGAAAAATTTGAATCACAAAACTGGAAAAATATTGGAATCACAGAACTCTTTAAAATAATTAATGCCTTACAACTCCACTCGTTTTGAAAAACTATTAGCTTCCATATTATGTTCTCCATACACAAACTATTAGCTTCCCTATTATGTTCTATGTTCATATTATGTTCTATGGTGAAATGTTAAATCTTCACAATCTACAAACTTTTAATTGATTACTCTACTAATCCTCCACACGATTATTATTAGTCCCTGCCCTAGGCATAGCAGGGACTCTTGTAATCGCCTTGCCGTCAATTTTATTAGTTTGCACGCAAAACAAAACCGAAAATAAAACATTTTTTCTAAGTTTGTACTGAATCAATTCATTGCCGCTTTCTCCACCAATCAACATCATTCACTGCTTTTTTTAACGCCGCTTTTTCTACCAATCAAGAACATGGGCCTCCCTCTCCACCAATCAGCCACTTTGACTTCTTATTTGGCCTTTTTTCAAGGCAGGTGCGTTTTCAAAAGCAACATGTCCCAAGTTTGTCCTAAGTTTTTTGGTTGTTTTGTTACAATTAAACTAATGCTATGAGATTGTTTGACATTAGTTTGAAACATTTAATGTTTGCTTCATCAAACTTAGTTCGTTCTTGCTGCTGGTGAAATATCTTCGTGCTGAACTATGCTGCTGCTGTCAGTATGCATGTTGGACGTCTGGTGTCAGTTTGTATATGTGTTTTCGAGCCATCAGAAATCTTGTGAATTAGACCACCTTGGTTATTGCCACACCTTTGTTGTTTTAAGTGGTGGTGGAGACGAACAAACCTGGCAACAAGAAGTCGAATTGCCCCAACAAAAAATTGCCGAAGGTCGAGACAGGCACAGCTCGAGCATAGACCATAGCCTAAGATTTAGAGATAAGGGGTTGAGAAACTGCGAGGGTAGCTTTATTTCGAAAGTGAAACTTCAAGTGACGAAGAGTTGAGGTCGTAGACCTGAGTTACAGACGGTTAACGATGGTGGGTGTGCGTAGAGTAATGCGGGAACCTGGCGCCCAATTACATTAAGGTTACCCGAACCTCATGGCTCAAATCCATAAGAATTCCTTGAAAATGGTGATATAGCTTGGTTTTTCAAATGGCTTGAGCCGAATTGCTCCAACAAAAAATTGTCGACTTGCTCCAACAAAAAAATGTAAAAAATGTGGTAGACGGTGATATAGCTTGGTTTTTCAAATGGCTTGAGCGACATCAGATAAGGCTTAGCAAGATGGCTCTGAAATTGTGTATTTTGTGGCTCTTGAATTTTGAGTCCCTGGACTCCTATGAAGACATCCAACACAGGTATTTCATATTTTTATTTTCAGCTACAGTGTTTTTTTCAACTATATTCGACTTACTGGACTCCAAACTAAACTAGGAAGCTGCTACTCAACAGGAGCTGAAAGGCAAAGGAACGAGGGAAACTCCTGCTTAAAAGGAAGAGGAACCGACTCTAGAGGCAACTTGGAAGGCCATCACAGGAGACCAACACGCTCCCCTCACGCGTAACCTTCAGAAATCTGAGACCTGGGAGATAGTCCGCCGCGGAGACCCTGTAGAAAGCTTATACTTGGAGCTCGGCCAAGAATCAAACCAGCGACAAACTCCTTTGGGGACCTGAATTTGCGGTGGGGTTGAACAAAGAGCCCTCTCTCAGCTAAGACGAACTGAATAGAAGAGTGGGATCCTTCATTACTAAGGTGAATAATGACATGAAGCTGCAATGGGAACAATCGCTCCTTCGTTACATGGAGATGGTGAATCGAGGATCAGAATGAATGGAAAAAGTGACTAGACTTTATACTATGTATTTCTTCAACTACAATACAAAGAAGAGTCGGAGTAGTAATGTGGATGGTTGATAGACCTCCTTAACAAATTCAAAAAAAATTAGACGTTATTTATGAAAAAATATTACTAGTTAACATTGATATGCGTAACTTACAGGGAACAAGTACTATTCTTAGATATCCAGTTCCAGAGGAGTCCTGCTCTCTGCCTGCGATTGAACGAGCATCTTTCATGAACTCAGCTGTGCATTCCATGAGATGGATGAGGATGAAATCGCTTGAGATTTTAAAGGTGGAGGGAACTCATTCTGAAATATGGGTGCACGATTAGCCTTTTTCCATCTACACCTGTCGGTATACTGTCAAATACGGTGTCTGAAATCTTATTCAGATAGTAACAAAGTGAAAGAATTGGATCTCTATTTCTATGGATCAAAGGAAGTAAAATTCACATAATACCAACAACCAAAAAAATATATATGAGATCAAATATGTTTAAATGTGTTTTGAAAACCGCCCCAGACTTGTCCCATGGCGTACAACTTGCTTGTGAGAAATCCTGATGCTGGTCGACAAAGAAATATATTATTCCTGGTGCCACAAAGAATGCTAAACTTATTGATCGACGATTACTTCAGTTATTTAATGGCATTTTATTTGCAATTCTTATAGCTTTGTACCAATAATACCTTGGGATACCTACCATTGCAAGCAAAGAAATAGTCCCTGAAATGATAAAGAATCAAGCATGCCCAATTTTTGAAAAGACTGGACGTTGTCGTCAATAATCTCCTCCATTCCAAACTTGTAATGGATTCCCAAATCTAATAATTTCTTGGTTGAAACGATGTAGCCACTAGTAGCAACAGACTCATCGACCCTGCATCAAAGGGCATTTAAAAAATTATAAAACCTTTAAATACCAGAGAAATCCAATTGAAATACATAGTTTTCTTTATAATTATGCTATATAATCTGTGCACACAGGGACGAGGGCATTACTAACTTTGCTTTGATTGTGTACTGTGGATAGCTTTCAGAGATGAGATGTGTGAGCTCTGGAATGGTAGTTGTGTGTCCACAGGAAAGATAAAGTTCTTCTGCTGCTAGATGCTCCATCAAAAATAGATGAGCATTGCAAGCATCTTGAACATGGATGAACCCAAGAGAATTTGGCAAGACCTGGCTGGATTGCACTAATGATCCATACAATTGTTGATTGCCTGCAACATTCCACTCTAAAGAACTTCAAGGTCGACAACAAGCCCGGCTATATCAACTGACAACAATAAATTCCTGAGGATTTCTCTACACATTGGAATCCAATGTCAAAGCATTTGGAACAATTACAACAATTAACTTTGAAATATTTTTGAGTAAGATTTATTATTATTGACATGATAAAGCATTGAAATTGCTTCAACGCTGGTCACGCCTGGTGTTATCTACCGAGCTCAATATCTGAGCCTTTTCATGCTACGATCTTTATTCCTCTGTTACACGTTTCTTATCAACTGCATGCATTTTTCACAATTGTTCGACATAATTTGACAGTTGTGATCGTGTGCGAACCTGTGTAAGTTTTAGTGGAAGTTGATCTCTATTATCTAGACTAAAACACAAACCTATTAATGATGACTACCAGGATTCATAATGATTAGTAAATTATAAATTCACATTGGAATTATAAATTAATAATAAATTCATTGTAGAAGGCTCGTAGTGCTAAGACTCGTGTACCCATTGGCAAATGTGTCTCGGTAGAGGCTTTGCAACACGGCGTTTTGTGTCTTGGGAGAAGAACTATGCAAGATGTCATTTGAGCATGAAAAATCACATGCATAAAAGACACTAGCGCTATCCATATTATTGTTCAAAATAACCCTAGGGATTGTTTATGTTAACACCTGTTCTCTCTTTTGCATTCAGTCCGGAATAAGTTGTTTTACAAATAATCAATATCTTTTAAAACTTTTGAAAATAATATAGGTATACAATATGTGAAATGTAACTTACATTCTTATACCTCCAGATCGATGCCTTCATTCTCATACCTCCAAAATCTGCAGATGCTGATTCTTTTGGTTACTCCACCATTCTTACTTTTTTGTTTTTCATTGCTTACTCCACTATTCTTGTAGAGTCGTTGAAATATTGCAAACTGGAATATGTGAAAGACACATTCATATTTTAACATTGAGATATTTTCTTCCACTGTTCAAGGAGCTCAGTTCTTTCTTGTATTTGAGACAACTCGTGGAGCTAGTTTTTTTTTTTTGCAGGTATCTTATAACTGGGCGATAAATTTCAACAGCTGGTTGAATTTACAACATTCAGGTCGCACACATGCATTAATGAACAATCAGTTATAATTTCAATAAATCTGTTGAAGTTACAACATTCGGGTTGCACACATGTTATAATCTTATTTTGATGATATTTCCAGGCCGAAGAATCAGGTATTAACCATTCTCGGGTTTTTCTTTGCAGGTCTCTTATAACTCGGCGATAAATTTCAACATCTTGCTGAATTTACAACATTCTGGTCGCACACAGGCAGAACAATCATTTTTTGTTTTTCTCACCTAAACCAATATTAGCCTGTAGTTACTAGTTTTTTTGGATGCATTGGGGCGACTTTTCTGTTTGTATAACTTTATCAGTTTTTTGTTGGACTATTAAAGCAGGTAACTGGTTTCTTTTAGAGGTAACCCGTTTTGAGGGCCATAATGTTTTATATATTTAATAGACAGATGAATGATATAGAAATAATTATTTAATATAATTTCAATCAATATATCTGCAACAGATTTGCTTCCAAGCAGGTGCCCTGGAGAGAGAGTTTGTGTCAGTGTTGTGTGTGTGCTGGAGAAAACATTGCAACATTAAGTTTATTTAGAAGAAAAATACCTCCTTTTGCTTCTGGAAACTTAGTATATTAGCCCTCCACATAGTCACTGGATGGTACTCTTTTCATTCGCTCTCAGTCCGTCCGTTGAAGAACGACTGATGAGAGCTTTGAGAGCCAATAAGTTTATTTAGAAGCAAATTACTTCATTTTGCTTCTGGCAACTTTGTATATAAGCCCTAAGTTTATTTAGAAGCAAATTACCTCCTTTTGCTTTTGGCAACTTTGTATATAAGCCCTCCACATGGTCACCTGGATGGTACTCTTTTCATTAGCTCTCGGTCTGTCGAAGAACGGCTGATGAGAGATTTGAGAGGCAATAAATTTATTTAGAAGCAAATTATCTCCTTTTGATTCTGGAAACTTTGTATATAAGCCCTCCACATGGTCACCTGAATGGTACTCTTTTCATTCGCTCTGGATCCGTCGAAGAACGACTGAGTGAGATTGCGGGCTATCATTTGCATTTATTTTTCAAAAAATACCCATATTCATAGCACATATTGCTTTAGGGAAGGTAAAATCAATAGACATTTAGATTTTCATGGCCGTCCAGAAAAAACTCAGTGAGACTTACACACGCACAAACCGAGAAATAAAACCGACATAAAACGTGGGTATTACATTCTTATAATAATTTAGATCGTTTTTTTTTTATAGTCATGTTCATTCAGACTTTATGTCGTGTATATCAAACCTATGAATAGACATTTTTCGTGTTCCTTCAGACTTTAAGTCGTGTATATCAAACCTATGAATATAAATTTTTAAGACAATTAACCCTCTTCTTTGATGAGTGTTAATCTTGGGTCACGTGTTAACCTTGGGTCCTTCATGGATCTCTTAGTCATGTGTGAATGACTCTTAATCTTGGGTTCTTCATTCTTCAT
>LPNX010971210.1:27593-36464 GCA_001517045.1 Pseudotsuga menziesii | reverse complement strand
GCTCAAAGTTTACTCGTCCCCGGTCCCACTTTAATCAAAGAGAAACGTCCGCTCATTAAACTTAGCGAATATGATTAAGATTGACTTTACATAATCTACGAACCATGCCCATACTAGATTTTTAGTTTTCTCTTCAAAATAACTCGTTTGTATTTTTGCTATTTTTTGCAACACAGAAAAATAAAAGTTTTGGAGTTGTGCCTAATACCTGATGTGTAAAGAAAGCAGAGCTACACGCTGAGATCTCCATTATCTACTAATCGTAAACGTCAGGTTAAGAAAGGAGAGCTACACGTAAATTGATTTATTAGAGTATACTCTTAGAATGCTGTGAGATATTCAATGAAAAATCATGAGAATATTCAATGAAAAATTGATTTATTATAGTAACTCTTCAAAATAACTCGTTTGTTTTTTGCAACATGTATAACTGTAGCCAATATTTGCTTTTTCATCGTTCAATCAATTACATAATTACATAAGACATTGTTCAATCAATTACATAAGACAGAGACTTGCTGCCTTTAGCAGCTCTCCTTGTTAATCTAGTGATTCATTCTCAACCTTTAAAAAATAAATAATCAATAAAAATTACACCTATTAACCTATATCAACATCCCGTACATTTATCATATAGTTGTGACAGTGATATCTTATACAATATTCCAAAACACAATATACTACTTCGTGTAAACGCACGAATCTAGGTTTTCGTAAGCATGTGATACGAAGAACCTTTGACCATATCTATTTTAAACCCTGAATTCAGCTTGAATCCGATGACCATACCTCTTTTGAACTCTGAATCAGCTTGAATCCGTTGACCATATATCTTTTGAACTCTGAGTTCAGTTTGAATCTGTTGAATGTGAAGGTTGGAGAACATGAAATCGTTCATGAATTTATTGCGGTTAAGAACGCGTCCAAGATTAGTTGATCTACTGTTAGACGAACATATTTTTCTCTCTGCAGGCTGAATACATTGCAGCACTACACTTTCTTGTTGTCGGTGTTGTTAAATGTTTCCATCGGTATCATTATGGAATTGTTATTATTAGTATAAATCTATTTTAAAAAGGGGTTTTATCAACAGCTTACAGGGATCAAATCTATGGAGTGTAAACTTTTTTTAGAGTGTAAACTTTAAGGTTAAGAGGGATCAAATCTCTGGAGATGCAAATTCCTTTTTTATTTATCTAATTTGTATAGATTTATAGATATGTTATTGTAAATGTTTCAAGCCCACATATTATTTTTTATAATATTTTATTATTTTTTTAAAAACACATATGTTTTGTCATAGGATGAGCACTAAGTAGTTACACATCTCCTTTTACTGGACAGCAGAATGAGTCTTTTCAGCACAAAGTATCTGGAATCTGAATGTCTTGTCATAGGACGAGCACTAAAGTAGTTACACATCTCCTTCTACTGGACTGTAAAATAAATCTTTTCAACTGAAATCTTAATAAAAGAAGATAAGAAAACACGAAATCTATCAAAAATTCCCTACTAAACTGTAAAATACGCCAATTCCGCACAATGATGTATATGGAATCTGGATGATGAAAGATGAGAAAGCACGAAATCGACGAGGATTCCCTAAGTGGCGCCTCATGTTCCGGGTCAACTAACAAATACCTTCACAGGATAAAATTCAAGAACAACCAGCCGTCATCGTGGTCTCTGGACCATACATCAAGAATGCCTCATAATCTCATATTACACTGAAGCTTACAAATCCTTCATTCCACCATTATTTGACTAAGGGAAGCGAATCGCCCGAATACCTGCTTAGCGATATCCAGTCTAACAGCCGATGCACGCCATAGCTAGCAATGTCGGTGGCTGCAATTGTGATGATGGTAATGGTCTTATTGTTGCTTTCATATATCCTCGTTCGCGCAAGCTACGGATTTCCTTTTATTGCTTCACCGGGCGTGCCTAATGATCGCGGCCCCCTTAATACCAACCGTTTGGATAACGAGGACATGGAAAGTGGGATCAGTGAGGAGACCTTGGATTCATTCCCCAAGATGCCATATAACTTGGAGAAAGATTCCCGGTCGTTCACTTCTGCAGAGGGAACTGAATTAGAAGAAGCGGAGAACACGAAGTGTTGCTCGATTTGCCTGAACGATTATGAGGATTCGGAGATTGTTAGGGTTATCCCTGACTGCAGTCACATGTTTCACAAGGATTGCATAGATGAATGGCTTCGCCTGCACCCAACATGCCCCATCTGCCGAACTTCCCCTCTTCCTTCACAGCGCAGCAGTGTTTCTCTTAATCCACCAGAAGCCGATCATGATACTACTATTATCACAGTGCATGATCGTCATTCCATCCCGCGCCCTTTTCCAGGGTTACCCTGAGGTTGTACTCTACCTGAATACCACCAAAACTATGTTGTTTTACTGAAAGAATCTTTAAATATGCCTCTGTTTCCATGTTCTGTATATACCTTGTAATTCATCACACCAAACCCATCATTTATAAAACTCAGATCGACATCTTGTATTCTTTGCCAGAAAGTTTGAATTTGTGATTTCTGTATATACAAAATATGGTGTAGATATATTAGGGTTTGTTCATGGACCGCTTGGTCCTTGCAAGTTCTTCCAATGAAAATGTTAATTTGTGCTGGAAACTCTGCGACCACATTTTGTACTTTATTTTGCTTTTTCTAAGATTAAAGACTTAAAACTAGCTTTTTCTAAGTTTAAAAAGTCTTAAACTTGATTTGTCTAAAACTAGCATATTTTTAAACTAGCATATTTTTGGAAGTTGAAACCCTTTATTAGAGTATAGAGGTTGACTAAAAGTTTTAATTTATCTAATTTGTGTAATATATATGTGTGTCATTATAAATATTTTCAATCTAATTTTGAGGGTAGTGTTTGTTTTGTTGTTTTTATTTATTTCTTTATTTAAGACTATTTAGCTAAGCATTTTAAGCATGTTGCTATGATGGACTTGAATTTGTGGGAAGTTCTTGTTTTGAGATGATTAGGTTTATGTATAAATGTCATGATATTTAGTGAGTAATGATAAGAATATTTTTATTTAATAATTTAATTAAGATTGCTGAAATTTGTATAAAAATATTCAAATTTCTAAGGACTTTGTATTGTATTTAGGTTGCTTTGGTGATTTTTAAAGTTAAAACAAATTATTCCATGGACTTGAATTTCTGGGAAGTTCTTATTTTGAGATGATTAGGTTTATGCATAAATGTCATAATATTTAGTGAGTAATGATAAGAATATTTTTATTTAATAATTTAATTAAGATTGCTGAAATTTTTATAAAAATATTCAAATTTCTAAGGACTTTGTATTGTATTTAGGTTGTTGTGCTGATTTTTAAAGTAAAAAAAAATTATTCCATGGAATTTGGGAGAATAATTTTTGAAAGAATGAGAAATTGAGCTAATCATTTTTTGGAAAAAAGATTGAAAAATAGCCCATGGTAACCCTACATTTTTTTACCCTAAGATGTGAATTATTTTGACAACAAAATGAAGTCATAAATATAAAATGGCACATGCACAAAGATATTGTATAGATACTAGTAGTACAATAAAACCCAAATTTTGTTAAAAAATGGAATGGAAAATATATGTAAACTACAAAACAATACAAACTAGCTATAATGGTGTTATCTTATCCCTAATGATAGATGTGCCCATTGGCTACACTCATTCACAAGAAGACCATTAAAAAGGGAAAAAATGGCATTTAACATAAAGTGCTAAAATCTAAGAGGAAAAATCCCTAAATATTCAAAACCCTAACCATAGAAGATGAATTGGAAAAATGAATGTTGTCCCAAGGAGTCTAGTTGTTAAGATACAAACTTCATTTGGGGAACATGATATCCCATTGCAAATATTTTGATGAAAATCAAAATTTTGGTCAAGCTACACCATGAGTAACCCTAGGTCACCATAGGACCATAAAACAAATTTATTTAGGGATTAAACAACCATTGTAAGTTCGAGACTTGAAAAACTACAGAAAAAGTGATGGAGAATTGTTCTAAGTTTCTGGAAGAGGAAGGAAGCCACTCATATCCACCTACATCAACTTGGCTCTTTGGAAGTGGTCGACATTCTCAAGAAGGCACCAGGGATTTATATACATCATCATCATGTGAGTATGTGATATCATATTGCAGTCACTTATTATGTCACAATATTACTTTCGTTTAACTTCTTAATATCACAATGCCATAACATTTTGAATACAACTTCATGATGATATAATCTAACATAAAATTCAAATTCATGCTCTTAATCTCACAATGTGACATAATAATCAAGTCAACCATAACATCAAATGTAACATTATTTTGAATCCGACTCTTTATACCGTGTTTATACCATAGTTAGACATAATCAACCATGATCAATATTAGCCAACCATGGATATCCATGGTGAATCATAGACTTATATGGTTACCCACATTCAACCATAGGAAATGAAAGCCAATAATACTAAAACATGGTCACCCATAGTCACACATAGTCAAATATTCAAACATGGTGATCTCTCAGGGGTAATCAAACACTATTAAACATGCTCAACCAAATTTAACCATAACCAAACATGGTGAACAATGTCAAGCTTAGTAAAGAATTGTGAACACATGCTCAACCATAATTCACAATAGTTAAACATGGTAAACCATATTCAACGATTGTCAACCATAATCAACCTTGTACAAACATGGTCAACCATAATAAAAATGGTCACTAATAGTTATACATTGTTCAACAACTTCAACTAGGGTAAAAAAATAGTGAAAGGCAGTGCAACATTGTCAACTATTGTCATGATAGTTAATCATAGTTAAACAATTTCCAAACATGGTTAACTATAGTTAAGCATAGGTAATCATTATTAAACACCTCCAACCAAAGTCTACCATAGTTAAGCATTGTCAACCAAATTCAAACATGCTCGACCATAGTTAACCACAACCATCCATATTCAATGTTCAATCAAAGCCAACTATGATCAAATTTGGTCACCCATAGTCAACCATGGCTGAAGAAAGCCAATCATTACTCAATGTCTACTATAGCCAAACATGTTCAAAGAAAATCAACCTTAGTTAGCTAAGGTTAACCATAGTCAACCATGCATAGCTATAGTCAAACAATGTTAACAAGAATCATCAATAGTTAATCTCAAGAGTATGCTCATTAACACTATATTTGCACCAACACTTGGCGTACTAATTTCAAGGTATGCTCACTTTCGATTTATATATATTTATATATTCGGAAAGGTGATTCAATTTTCTATGTTTTGTATTTTTTACTAGAAGATAGATTCATTGTGTAGGTATGTTAAAATACCCATATAGGTTTAAGGGATTATTGTTTTTTTAATTTTGTTGCTTCTAATGTGCAAAAAGAGACCATTGTTAGCTTGCACTCACACATTTGGCGATATTTTCTAAAAAAAATTCAATTTCTAAGGATTTATATGGTTTATATAATAATTAGGCAAATTTTACTGTGAAAAAGTTTTACCACATCAAATTTGGGTGAAACAAGGCTTCAAAAAATGCAAATTGATGAATATTTTTTTGAAAAAAAAGCATAGAAAATAGCCCATGGGAGAAATGCCAAATTTTAAGGGAGGTTTGAAATGGATAAGTCTAAAAGGTCTTTTGAAATACCAAATTTTATGGGGAATAAATCCTTGGAATTATGAATTGTGATGCCCCAAATAACTAATGGTGATTTTCAATGCCTACTAATATTCTTGAGTTGGATGATTTGTATGTCCACCCCATGTCAATATACATATCAAGAGTCCCAACAAAGAGACCCGTGACATGATAATTGGGACCATTCAAGTACAAGAGGTGGACTACTAGTGCTTATTAACGATGGATATGGAAGAAGTGGTGGTGGAGTAAGTATGGATTTTCCTAATTTCTTAATTATATTTAAGTTTTTATCACCTGTATTCATGAAATAAAAGAAAACATGTAGTATTTATTGTAGACAAATAAAATGCTTGCACTATAGCTACATGATTATCAAAGGGCACTAAGAAAGGATATTTTCCCTCAATAAAAATGTCAAGGAGAATAAATTATCCTTGGAGTTGTCTATGAATGGTAAAGAAGAGGAATTGCAACATAAGTACCTATTACAGGAAGTAGTGCAGAAGTTGAAGATGGTTGTCAAAAACATGCAAATTCACATATACACAATTGAAAAGTTGAATAAGATAGAGGTTATTGAGTATGTTCAAAAATCAATGGATCCATTGTTGGAGTTCGAATGAAAGTTAATACAGAAATTTCAAGAAAATGTTTCAAGTTTTTGAACACGTCATAGCCATTTATTTATATGTGTTTAGATTTTGTTATTTCCTATACTTGAATCTTTTTTTCTTTTCTTAGTTAGGGTTAGCCCTTAAATTTAGGCTATAAGGAAATCTAATTTGAGCTTGTTTTCACCACTGTAAGTGAAAATTATTACAAGGAAATCCCATTTTTTTGTTTCTCTTGTATGAGAACATGAAAATGAAAACATATGTCATAACTTCCCCTAGTCCATTTTAGGGTATATAAGGTTAGGTATAAGTAATTAGTACAATGGTAGTGTTTCTTCAAATAGTGTTGTGGATGTTCTTATTGGTATATTTTTGTGATTAATAAGAGAATTTTATTGTTTATGATTCAAGCATGGTTTATCAATTTGTAGATACCTAAGTGTGCATATGACTTTAGGATGTTAGATAATCAAGGAATGCTTATGACTTGTAAAGGATATTAAGAAATTTATCCATGTTATACTTCTAAGGATCAGATTGAGCTTGATGTTGTAGTTATGGATGTTTCCATTATGGATGTGTTCCCAAATGTTTTTAGAACTAGATGGTTCTACACTATTTTAGGCATAAATTCTTCTGGAATGGTGGTATGAATTGGTTTTTGAGTCATTAATTTATCTTGAATTGGTCGAATCAACATTGAATTGGTAAACTAGTTAGTTCAAGACCAAATTTGTCAGTCTTTTGAGCCCAATTAGCCTAAAAAAATGAAAAAATAAACTTTAAACTTTCCCAAAACCCTAAACTTTTGCATATAACCCTAAAATTCTAAACTTTAGTGTACCCTTGTAGCAAACAATGAGGATGATATAGAGAATTCAAGATATGTTATTGCTTATGATTTGGATGACTCGTGGCACACTATGGATATGTGGTTATCTGGTTATAGTATGATGTTTTCTAGACTCTAGAGGTTATTTATAGCCTTCATGTTTGATGTGTCTTCTCTCAAAACTTTAATATTATGAATCTCAGAACTCTCAACGTAATTTTGTTATTTTCAGCTTTACATGCAATATAAATAATTTAGTAAGTACATGAATATGTAATTTTTTGAATTAAAATTTGATTATTTTATGTGTTTATATTTGATCGGTTGTTTTACTAGTTCTTTGTCCCATTTTAGTCCAGTTTTCGTTTCATTTAAAAATTTGGGGAAAAAAAGGTTGTAGTCTTTGTTCAAACTATTTTCTTTCTGAGTGCATTACTAGTGTTTTAGAACTATGATTTTAGGATCATTCTAATTTACAAAAATTCAACTAACATGTCCAAACATTATTTATCTAGTTGGGACAAGACAAGAAACAACTAAAGAAGTTGCATTGGTAAGTTGATGTACTTGTGTTAAGGGAGTCATATTACAATGAGAAGCTCGAAATAAAATGTTGCAATCTTCAAAAATATGAGAAAGAGGTCAATTGAATATCATCATAAATGGTTTGATAAATTGAGTTTGTAGCCTATTTTTATTTCTCTCTTTTTCTATTTGAGTGAAATGAGTAAAATGTTTGTTATTCTTTCCACGGATTCTGTTGTGTTGGAGATAAATGGCATCCTTTATTCATTATGCATACCTAACTAGGATGACATATGACAATGTTGGGTAACACCATAGTATCATAATTCGAGTACGAATATGATTCAATACGAAAAAAATATGTAACAAAAAAAAATCCAATATGAATAAAATACGGAAGTAGACTTCTTATATATAATATTTTTAATTAAATATACAACAATATATGGGTGTATGCAAGAAGTTGAGGGTCTCTTTCGGCGAATTAGATGTAATACAAAACTAAAAAAACAGGCATCCATCAACTTGCATGGATATTTTGAGACACTTACACAATGAATCTTGCAATCAGTAAAAAACAAGAAATTTAGGAAATTAAATGACCTTTCCAAATATATAATTTTTTTCTATTGAAAATTATATTAACTATCTAAAGTTAGATATTTTTTAACGGGCACTTTTAATTTTTGGGACAAATTATAAGGTATATGTTTTTGTGGGTGCAGCGTCTCAGTGTCTAAATGATGGAATAAACTTACGAAAACCGGTATACATATAGAGAACATATAGGACTAGTGCACGACTATTTTTCCAATAATAAAAATAATTTTTTTTTATTTTTATTTTAATTATCTAAGAGATCAAATCTTAAAAACGGTACGTCAATTGTGGGTGCAACGTTTGAATGTATTAATGCAATTATTTGGAAATGGTTTTTTTATAGCATGTAGAGGTTAGTGTTCTTTAGTGCACCATACAATTTTTTTTTAATGGTTGAGAAACGAAAGAGATATGGATGAAACACTAACAGTGTGTTTTTTGATCTGAGGGGTGATGACAGAAGATAAATAAGAGAAAAAAAGAAAAAATTATGTATTCTTACTAAAATTTACATATTTAGAATCTGTAAAAAAAACCATACCTGTTTCTAAAATCTCATAAAAAATGGAGGTGTGCAGCATAATCAGACGAACCGCTAAACACGAGCATATTGAA
>LPNX010971210.1:0-18829 GCA_001517045.1 Pseudotsuga menziesii | reverse complement strand
ATTGAAATTCTATTGGTTCTTGAATTCCAACTCACAAAAACTTATTTTGGCACATTTTCTTATAAGGCCCATTTTAGACCCCAAATTTCCTCTAATGGTAGGAGGTGGGATTCAACGTGCGATAGAATGATGGCTATTGCTCGAATCGATGAACCATCGGCTCTGTTATATTCAGGACATCGAGATAGTGCTAGGGAGGCCCTCTAATCTGGTTCCATGGATAAGAGACCATTTTTTTGGTCAATTTTTTAAACTAGGGTTTTTCTCAGTCAGTGAATGTGAAATATTTGTACATGGGGGTCAAATTCACATATTGCTCAAACGTGAAGGTGTGGCTAGTGTTCCCACATAACACATGCCTAAACACGCTTGCACGAACCACCAGAAGCCCTTTTTGATGCACGATTTTCATTCTATGCTCCAGGTAGGGATTCAACATGTGTCCTTGAAATCCTATAGGAGGTCGGATTCAATGTGCCATAGAATCATGAACGTTGATTGGATTGATGAACCGTCTGCTCCATTGGATTCAAGACATCGAGATAGTGCTAGGGTGGCCCTCTAATCTGATTCCATGGACAAGAGACCATTTGTTTTGTCAATTTTGGAAACTAGGGTTTTGCTTAGTAAGTGAATGTGAAATATTTGCACATGGGGGTCAAATTCGCATATTGCTTGACCGTGAAGGTGTGGCTAGCATTCCCACATAACACATACCTAAACAAACTTGTACGAACCACCGGAAGCCCTTTTTGATGCACGGTTTCTATTCTATGCCCCGGGTAGGGATTCAACAGGTGTCCTTGAAAGGTTGTAGGAGGTGGGATTCAATGTGCCATAGAATCATGACCGTTGCTTGGATTGACAAATCGTCGGCTCCATTGGATTCAAGACATCAAGATAGTGCTAGGATGTCCCTCTAATATGGTTCCATGGACAAGAGACCTTTTTTTTGGTCAATTTTGGAAACTAGGGTTTTGATTAGTAAGTGAATGTGAAATATTTACACATGGGGGTCAAATTCGCATATTGCTCGACCGTGAAGGCGTGGCTAGAATTCCCACATAACACATGCCTAAACATTCTTGTACGAACCATCAGAAGCCCTTTTTTATGCACGGTTTCCATTCTATACCCTGGGTAGGGATTCAACAGGTGTCCCTGAAAGGCTATAGGAGGTGGGATTCAACGTGCCATAGAATCATAGCCATTCCTCAGATCGACAAACCATTTGCTCCGTTGGATTCAAGACATCGGGATAGTGCTAGGGTAATCCTCTAATCTAGTTCCATGGACAAGAGACCATTTTTTTGGTCAATTTTGGAAACTAGGGTTTTGCTTAGTAAGTGAATGTGAAATATTTGCACATGGGGGTCAAATTCTCATATTGCTCAACCGTGAAGGTGTGGCTAGTGTTCCCACATAACCCATGCCTAAACACGCTTGCACGAACCACCATAAGCCATTTTTGATGCACGGTTTCCATTCTATGCCTCGGGTAGAAATTCAACAAGTGTCCCTGAAAGCGTGTAGGAGGTGGGATTCAATGTGCCATAGAATCATGACCTTTGCTCGGATCGACAAGCCTTTAGCTCTGTTGGATTCAGGACATCGAGATAGTGCTAGGGTGGCCCTCTAATCTAGGTCCATAGACAAGGGATCATTTTTTCGGTCAATTTTGGAAACTAGGGTTTTGCTTAGTAAGTGAATGTCCAATTTGTGCACATAGGGGTCAACTTTGCAAATTCCTTGACTGTGAACGTGTGTCTAGTGTTATCACATGGAAACTACCTAAACACGCTTACACGACCCACTGAAAGCCCTTTTTGGTGCATGGTTTCCACTCTATGTCCCAGTTAGGGATTCAACGGATGTCCCTAAAAGCCTATAGGAGGTGGGATTCAACATTTCATAGATTGATGACCATTGCTCGAATCGATCAACTGTCGGCTCCTATGGATTTAGTACATCGGGATAGTGCTAGAGTGGCCCTCTACTCTGGGTCCATGGACAAGGGATCATTTTTTTTTGTCAATTTTGGAAACTAGGGTTTTGCTCAGTAAGTGAATGTGAAATTTTTGCACATAAAGGTCAGCTTGAAGGTGATTGTAGATCTTCCCCTCATCCAAGATATGTGAGCTTTTGTATGATGAAATGCAGGAGGAGTCAATGCCATTACATCAGTAACCTTGTAATGGAACCTGTTTATGTTTAGAAACAAGTGGCCATTCTATTTCATTAAACATGAATTGGGGACTGTGCTAAACATATATAACATTTATGTATAGTTAAACATATACAATATTTTGAATGAAATATTAAATGTCAACCATTAAATTTTAAAATTAAAAAAAAATCATTATTTTTTTAAACATATTTCTTATAACCAAAATTACTCTTTTAAAAAACAAAAGAATAATTCCCTTGGTATAAGAGATAAAACTCTTAGTTATTAATACTTATTAATTGTTTTAAGAAGAAAGTAAATAATATTTACCACTATTTACTTTGGAATTAATTAATTAATGTTTAAATTGTGTTAGGGTTAAGTTTGACTCCCCAATGAGCAAGGATGTAAGTGGTTTTGGGAACATGGTTTTGGTAACCAATAAATCTAGTGTTGTTGTTATATTTGCATATTTATTTTCTTTGGCATATTTTTATTCCTATTAAATTGAATTACAAAGTATAGAATTGAAATGTATTTATTTCATGGTGTTTAATAATTAAATTTTTGCTTTTTAAAACTAATTTTCAAAATTATCCGGTATCCGTATTACACATAGAACGAATATTCGACGAATTCCAAAATGTTCAAAATTTCCGTACACAAAAGACCAATACGATCGAATTATGCTACTATGGGTAACACTAATTGAAAATTGGTTGGTAGCTTATAGTGCTCATATGATGTTGAGGACATAAATTGGAATTTTTTTCCACGTGATAAGTTTAGTTACCTAAAAATATTTTAATCCAGGTGATGTATTTAAACATTACATTGTCCATAATGTGTTGAATATTTCATGATTTTTTGTTACATCCTTGAATTGTTAACCTCCATTGTTGTTCAGGGAAATACAACCTTATGACCTATGGGTCTGGGGTCACCAACATACCAATTAATCTTGCAAACATTCAATTATTTGGAAATTTGACAGAGAAATAGGGTAGAAAGTTAGTGTACCTTGTTTATGAGGGTTGGTCCTAGATTTCTCCTTCAATCCAAATGCTCCAACAACTTCTAGGGATATTCACACCTATCAAAGAGATAGACAACTTCTAGCAATATCTTAGTATGTTATATAAGAGATAGATGAAATATTATAGTTCCAATAAGACAACAAGATAATTTATAAACCATAACACATAAGAAAACTAGTGCACACATTTGGAAGAAACACTCTCTTTATTGATAAGCAGTGATGAAAGATTACACACAGTATCTGGTACAAGTCCTCCTCTGCTAGCTGAGGAATTGAGTTCTGCTGCTCCAAATCTCAAAGGGCATTCCACCAAAATAACCTTTCTCTCTTCAAATATAGCTTAGCCTCAACCCTCACCCTCTATTTATACTTGATGAATCAGAGGAGTTACAAAGTTTGAGATGGTTGAGGAAGTTGGGATAGTTATGATTACGAGCCCAACTATCCTTAACTAAACTTGCTTTTATTTTTTAATTTTTGGATTAGGGCACTCATGACTATTGATACTAGCAGGTCCCGAGTCACTCGCGGCTTTTATAAAGGAAACCAACATATGTAAACCATGATCATGTAATCACGGGTTGTATATGTAGCTACCTGTGAATGGATCACATGTTTCAATGGTAATAGTCACGAATTATCCTAAATTCCTTATAAAAAAATAGGCAATACTGGTAGGATAAAGATGCATCAAGGCACATGCACATCTATAGGGTTTTGTCCACTTCAATCCATTGTGTCATTTTGTGTTCTGACACATTGAGTGTTAGTACTCGAATAGAGAAGTTCCATTTCATAGGATAACAGATGCCCCTTAATGTGTGAGGTTAGAGGGAAGCGATGGATGAAATACATTAAAATATTTATTATTGGAGAACTCAGTTACCAAGGTTGCAGAGAGGCACTTGAAACAGACATATCAAGGTTATGTACAAAATAATTTCTCATGATGCCATGTTCAATAAAGTGGAACACTAGATCCTTTACAATATTTGATTGCATCATATGATACGAGTAACAAGGCCACATATATATTATAATGGTGGATCAAAGCCACAATATACAATCATGAGTATTCAATATCTGGAGGTAGTGTCACTGAACATAAAAAATATTGTGCAACTTAGGTTATAGAGACTATAACCTAAGGTCTTCGTCCAAATCCATAGTAACTAGTATAACCCCTACCATGTGAATATGTAAACTGAAGTCGAACATGGAAGGAATTCATCAGAGTGTTAGTGAATGAGTGATGTTGATAACTAAAGAAAAGGAGTTCACCAATATGGATAGTGAATCCTAGGGTACCATCTTCAAAACTCTAGGTCTTCATCTTGAGGAGTTGCTGATGAGAAATCGTAGTGCGAGGAGGAAGGAAATTAATCTTTCAACATATCACAAGAGTAACTAGGAGACTGGATGAGGGAAGGTAGTCACAAGGAATTCTCAGAGAATATAATGATGGGAATCAGGATGACCAGATAGAGATAAATATCCTTGAATAATGAGCACGACAAAAAGATGACCCAAGGAAGCTTTATACTTTCGGATAGGCCAACTAGAATTATCTGTAATGTGGGGGACATGATCATATTCGCCATGTATAAAGGACAAGTGGAGGAGTAAAAAATTGAAGTAATATCTGAGATGGAAGTGCAAAACTGAGACATGAGTATCGAGAAGTTCAGATAGTGCTTTGTTTAAGGATGACATGCTTTCACTGCTTATAACCCAAAAAGTGAAATGGGACTTACAACAGTAAAATCAATGTTTTGTTATTTAGGGTTTAGCGAGCATGACAAATACATAAAGTACACTCGGAATATTTTCATGTTTGGGTCCAGAGCACGAAAAAGAGAAAACAAAGCTCATACCAAGGGTTCCTTTTCCGTAGGTTTAGTCCTTTAGGTAAAAAAAAAGAGAGATAACTCTATACTTGAAGATACTCTTCTCAATTCCGAGGAAACGTGAGTGTTCTTTTCTAGTAAATAATTTACATGGTCCGAGAAAGAGATAACTTACCACTAATTTAGATGATCATTCAATTTACCTTAACAAGTCTGAATGAACAAGTTTGCTTGGTTGTCCAGTTTGTTTTGAAGGAGTTAGATAGGGCCTAAAGAAAAATCTATAAGGGCATGGAGCCTTATAATCGGGTATAGCTTGTAAAAATATGCAAAATGAGTCTCATTTTGTCATGAAAAAAAACTAAGAAGGCTCCTGCAAACCTAACACAACTGCGACATGGGTACCAAAAATACAATAATATGTTCTAAACTAGGGTTACCCATGTGAAGGAGGCCCTATCCACAAAAGAACAATGATGTGTGCAAGGTAAAAGTAGTTATAAACCATAGTCCATGGACAAAAAAAGTGATCCTAGGGTTTAGTAGAGGATAAAGTGTGAGTGTAAAGCATGCAATGAAGACCAAATCCTACCCTATATGCAACGAAAAACAACTTTTCAATGATCCAAGACCTGTTGCAGCTAATAAAAATACCATGGTATTAGTTCATATATTAAAAGCTTACTTTAAACTATAGAAAGTCGGTAAGAAAATTGAAATTTTTACTATGTATAGCCCAAAATAAAAAATAAACATTCCATTTGGAAATTTTACTATATTTGGAAATTTTTACCTCTGAACTTCATATGATCGTAGTAGACAAATCGGTGGAAACAATTTGATTCCGCAAGTTGCAAGTTGGTGGTCTCTCCCTCCTCTTCCATTTTTTCCATTCCAATTTTATTTTTAGTGAAAAATTGAGTTGTTTTATGCTTTTTCTAAAAGCATCCTGAGGTATTCACAGGTACCCTTCATTAGAGTCGAGAGTGCGAGTTTCCTACAATGAAACCTGTGTGTGGTTCGCGTCGTGCCTAAAGAACAGTCGCGAATACTTCGAAACCTCTATTTTTTCAAAAGTGATGGATGAAAATGTTTTTTAATGGATTCTAATGAAGGATAATGTTCTTTGGCAGACCACCATGGTGCTGGAATGGAGAGAACGCGAGAATGAGGAAATGGATTGCGATGTCATGCGAGATGCCGCAAATTTACAAGATCTACAAAGATTCAACTTGTTAAAGTTATACTATACTTCGAATATGCATGCCCAAGTCCACCTTATGGAGACCTTGGTGAGCTATTGGGATCATGAGCTTGCGCTCTTTGACCTCCAAGGAGAGACCTTGGAGTTAACAATAGATGATATCTATTTTATCACGGGACTATTTCATAGGGGTACATCTATAAACCTGGAGGGCACTGATAGAGGCGATGACCCTCTTAGCATGCAATACTATGTCAATACCTATTGTTTTCCTGGGACAGAAGTCACAGACACAAGTCCCAATTTCATAGATAACCAGCTTTCAATTGAAGGTGATGGTAAGCACAGTGGCTAGGGTTTCTGGATCATATGCACTACATTTGGAAACACAGACCCACATGCGTGTTGCACTAGAGTGTATTAGGGGTGTACTATTTGACTGGTGCTCGAGTTTTCTCCCAATAATGAAGAAACAATTACCTGATTGCAAGAGGGGACAAAGGAAAAACTTTGGATATGTTAGTATCTTAGTTTCATTTTTCTTCAAGAGGGTTCTTTCCCTCAGTCCCGCAATACCTTTGCCACCATGCCCACCCTGTGAGCCTAGAATCACACTATGGGGAGACATTTTCCTCCATCAAGGAGGTGACGGTGGGATCCAAAGTGGCTACAATGACGAATTATATTCCTGGTGGGATAGACAAGTGCCTACTCTCGAAATGTTTCCTTATGCTGGAATAGATTTTTGTGGAGATCCAAAACTCGTCCTCCCTCCTGGAGGAGCATGGGGGGAGATAGGTATGTATTTTTATCTTTTCAATATTTGATTTTTATGGTATTTTTTATTCATAAAATTATAAATACATATGTATACAAGTTTGACCTTCTTTATGTTTATATCCAAATGTTGGACCAATCCGCCTCGATGGCCATCCTAGAACTTTTGTGTGGCCCGTGCAAGTTGGAGGAGAAGACGTGATACTTCGTGTCATAGAAGGAAAGATGGACATGCTTACCTAGGATGTTCATACACTTAGGATGGAGTGGATCCCCATGTTTATGCAGGATCATGTGGTTGGGGTTCCTCCTACCTAGTTATGCCTTCTTAGAAGGGTGACTTGGATTATGTTATGTTACCGAAAGGTTGTGGAGGTAGTTGTAGCCGAGGAGGTTGTTGATCAGGCCTAGACTTTGGGAATATTACATATTATGATCCTATTTTTTTATATTTTGTACTTATTACAAGATCTTCGAATCAGACTCGATCTACCTATGGACATAATTTTACACACACACACACACACACACACACACACACACACACACACACACACACACATATTTTTGGTTATATACATGTGCCTAAAATGTGTCTGTATATTTTATTTTACAATGTGTATGCTAAGTTCTAGTTGAGTATGTAATTCACATATGCATCCATAATTATGTTTTGATTTCTTGAAATATGAATGTATGAACTGTATTCAAAATATCTTTCATGTAACTTGACACATAAAAACTGACATAGTAGTTAGGGTTTCACACCTAATAAACACCATTAAGCTGAGAAACCACAAGCTAGTAGTCAAGCCTGACCTCTAGAAGGGTAATGCCATGCAATGTATCATACCATAAAAACTCAATGACTATGTTTGTATTTATCCATATTAATAGTCACAGGACCTAAGAAGGTTCCACTAGAGGCAACCAGTTGTCCTAAGGGTGAATAGATAACCCATGCGATTGAAGCCAAATTACAAGTGTGGTGGCTGGTGCCATTAGCAAAACCTATGAATGACTCGAATGAAATCTGAAACAACCAACATATTGTATAAGAAACACTAACCAGCTAATGAACTATTGTAAATAAAAATACATAGAATATTAATACAAGAAAAAGTATCATACCTAAGCATAATACCTCTTCAGGTAGAGCCCAATCCTGGGATCCGACAACTTGTTTCTATCGTAAATGATTAATTCATAAGCTACATTATTTAAAAATTTGGAAATGACATAAGGTACCAACCACATTGAATTGAATTTTCCTACCCTCTCGGGTTCCTTGTCTTAATCCCAGAGAAAAACTATTTCTCCCTCAAAGAAAACTATTTGTTTAACGACTTTATCGTATTGGTTCTTAACCCGGTTCTTATGAGCCTCGTTTGTAGTCAACGCATCACTGTGTTGTTCATCTATATTTTCTAAGTGAATAAAATGTTCTTCAAGATCTGTAGTGTCTGGAAGCACATGAATGGCAATTTTTAGGGATGGAATATTGCATTCAACAAGTGTGATTTCTTCCACCCTGTGCATGATATGGAAAGGCAAGAAACTAGTCACAGTATTAACATTAGTCTAGTATGCCCAAAGTGTAGGGTACAACATGATATTCCAATTTGACCTACTCGTGTTGATAGTGCGCTTTAGAATGGTTTTCAAGATTTTATTAATCACCTCTACTTGTCCATTCACAAGAGTGTAAAAGAAATATGAATGATATTTCCTAAACCCTAACATGGTGGTCAACTCAGTCATCATGCTATTATGAAAATGACTGCCATGGTCAGTGACAGTTTTCTTTGGTATACCGAACCAAGCAATGATTTGGTTGAAAATGAAATAAGCTATCGTTTCTCCATCGGCCTTGATGGTAGGCGTTGCCTCTTTCCACTTCGTAAATTAGTCTATAGTGACAATGATGTATATGTGCCCCACATCATAAAATATGTTACATGTCATGTAATCCACCCCTGACTTAGTGAAGGGAACTATAGAAATGATGGGGAACAAAGGAGTGGGATGTGATCACATTTTTCTAGTATAGAGCTGACAAGTATGATAACTCTTTATAGCTTCCACACAATATCTAAAGATAGTGGGCCAGAAACAACCAGCACGTAAAATATTCTGGGTCGTTTCTAACCTAGATAAATGACCCTCAAATGCTCTGTTATGGGAATCATTTTGGACATGCTCTGCCTCTTCGTGGGTGAGGCACTGACTCAATATAGAATCTACCCCTCATCGATACAAGGTATCATCGGTGATAAGGTATTTTTTCACATTGACGCGCAAATTATGTCGATCCTCCCACAAGAAGGATGCATGACACTTAAAATTATGGAGATATATTAGAATATATCCATACCAGGGATCAGAGATTGAGATTAGAAAGATATACTCATCTGGGAATGAGTCTTCTTCCACCACTATAGTCTCTTTTGTAGGGAATTCCGAGATCAACTCTGGAATACGAAGGATTTTTTGGACTTAGCAGATTGAAAATCCAAGTCAAACTCTTGGAGAATAACTATCCATTTATTGAATTTTTCCCGGATTATACATCAGGCTAAAACATACTGGAATAGATTCACATATGCAACTACTGTGGTTGTCCTTAGCAAGATATAGTTATGTAGCATCTAAATGGCATAGACTGCCACTAATGCCAACTTCTCGACGTGTGAGTACCTAAGTTCAGGACTTGTTAATGATTGAATAAGGTAATAGAAAACATGCTCTTGGAGCTTGTCTTCCTCTTGAACTAGTACTACTCCTATGGTCAACTCAAATGCAACTAGATACAATATGAAATATTTAGTGTAATCTGCTGGGCGTAATAGAGGAGACGATAATAAATCCTTCTTCAATGCCTCGAAATAAAGTTGTGATGTTTCATCCCATAGGAATGGGGTGTATTTATTCAACAAGCGCATGAAACCCTTTGTAATCTTGGCATGATTGACTATAAATCGTCAAAGGAAATTAGATCTCCCCTGCAGAATTTGCAGTTTCCTGACAGAGCTAGGAGGTGGCAGAGTTACAATAGCCTCAAATTTCAATGGATCCACCTGTATTCCTCTATTTGACACAATGAAGCCTAGCAACCTCCTCGAATCAACGCAAAAAACACACTTGTGGGGATTCAAGAGTATTTTATAGTGTCTACATCGTTTTAAAAATCATACGAAGATGGTATCGATGGTCCTTCCTCTTGAGAGAATTGGCAGGCACATCATCTAAGTCAAGTTCGACAATATTCTTTATATCATGGAAGGAAAAATTCATTTCCTGCTGGAAGGTAGCTCCGACATTTTTTTATTTATCTAATTTGTGTAGTTTTATAGATATGTTGCTGTAAATGTTTCAATCTAATTTGACCGGGAATACTATTTTTTATAATACTTTATTGTTTTTTATAAAACACACTTGTCATAGGAGCATCAAAGGAGTTACACATCTCCCCTACTAAACTGTAAAATACGTCTCTTCCACACAAAAATGTGTTTGAAATATGGATGAAAGATGAGAAAGGATGAAATCAAAGAGGATTTTGTAAGCGGTGCCTCATGTCCTAGGTCAACTAACAAATACCATCACAGGATAAAATTCAAGAAAAACCAGTCTTCATCATGGTCTCTAGACCATACATCAAGAATGACTAAGGGAATATTACATGGCACCCCATAAATCCTTCATTCCTCCATTATATGACTATGGGAAGCAGATTGCCTGAATACCTGCTTAGCGATATCCAGTCTAACAGTCGATGCAAACCAAATATAGTAATTCCTAGCATAGTGCTGCTGGTGGCATTTGTGGTGATGGTAATGGTCTTATTGTTACTTTCATATGTCCTCATTCATGTAGGATACAAATTTCCTTTTCTTGCTTCACCGAGTGTTCCTAACGATCACGTACCCCTTACTACCAACTGTTTGGATAACGATGACATGGAAAGTGCTATTAACGAAGAGACCTTAGATTCATTCCCCAAGATTCCATACTTGGAGAAATATTCCCAGTCATTCACTTCTGCAAAGGGAACTGAATTAAAAGAAGTACAGAACAAAAGTTTTGCTCGATTTGCCTCAACGATTATGAGGATTTGGAGATTTTCAGGGTTATCCCTGATTGCGGTCACATGTTTCATGAGGATTGCATCGATGAATGGATTCACCTGCACCCAACATGCCCCATCTACTGAAATTCCCCTCTTCCTTCACAGCACAATAGTGTTTCTCTTTTGCCAGAAGCCGATCATGATACTACTATTATCACAGTGCATGATCATCACTCTATCCCTCTCCCTTTTCCATGGTTATGTCGAGGTTGTACTCTACCTGGATACCCCAAAACTATGTTGCTTTACTAAAATAATTTTGAAAATGCATTTGTTTCCATGTTGTTTAGATACCTTGTAATTCATCACACCAAATCTATCATTTATAAAACTCAAATCAACATCTTGTATGTGCCAGAAAGTTTGAATTAGTGATTTATTTATATATAAAAAATGGTGTAGATATATTAGGGTTTGTTAATGGACCTCTTGGTCCTGACATGTTCTTCCAATGAAAATATTAATTTGTGCTGGAAACTCTGTGACCGTATTGTTTGTTTTGTTAAATGGTGCTTTTAATATTTGCTCTTTTACACTCTGTACTTTATTTTTCACTTTCTATGTTTAAAGACGTAAAACTAGCCTGATTTGTCTAAAATGAAACAAGTGGCATAGGGAAACAAAAAGGAGGTCGAAATTCATTAGTGATTAAATATTTAGAACGAGGAGTGTTTGTTTCTTGTTTTTATTTATTTATTTATTCAATAGTATTTAGCTAAGCATTTTAAGCATGTTACTCGGATGGACTTGAATTTATTGGAACTTCTTATTTTGAGATGACTAGGCTTATGAACAAATGTAATGATATTTAGTAAGTAATGATAAGAAAAAAAAATTATAATAATTTAATTAAGCTTATTGAAAATTTTAAGGATTTACAATTTTCTCAAAGTATAAAAAAATTTGTGAATTTAATTAATTTTTAAATTTGTAAGCATAAAATATTTGAAAACTTTTTTTGTAAAAATATTCAAATTTCTAAGAACTTTGTATAGTTTTTATGCAGTTTTGGTGATTTTTAGAGTAAAAACAAATATTCCATGGAATTTGGGAGAATATTTTTTGAAAGAATGAGAATTTTTTTGGAAAAAAGATTGAAAAATAACCCATGGGCTAAATTTCGCCCCTGAAATGTTTGACCCTATGATGAGAATTATTTAGACAACAAAATGAAGTCATACATATAAAAATGGCACATGCACAAAGATATTGTAGAGATCATAGTAGTACAATAAAACCCAAATTCTATTAAAGAATGGAATGGAAAATATATGTAGCTACAAAACAATACAAACTAATTGGAATGGTGTTAGTCTATGCCTAATGATATATGTGTTGAATGGCTACACTCATTTACAAGAAGACCATTAAAAAAAGGAAAAAATGGCATTCGAACATAAAGTGCTAAAATCTAAGAGGAAAAATCCCTAAATATTCAAAACCATAACCTTAGAAGATGGAGTGAAAAAATGAATGTTGTCCCCAAGAATTCTAGTTGTTAGGTCAACTTCCTTGGGCCACAAATTCAACATACATAATTCCTTCCGGGCACATGATGTCCAATTGCAAATATTTTTATGAAAATAAAAATTCCAGTAAAACTACACCATCAACAACCCCAAGTCGTCATAGGACCAAAAAAAAATGTTTAGGTCTTAACAAATTAATTGTAAGTTTGAGACTTGAAAGGATACAAAAAAAAATGCCAAGATAGAGAATTTCTCTAAGTTTGTGGAAGAAGAAGGTGGTCACTCATATCCACCTACATCAACGCGGCTCTTTGGAAGTTGGCTACATTCTTGGGAAGGCACTAGTGCTTTATATGCATCATCATCATGTCACTATGTGATATCATATTGTAGTCACTTATTATGTCACAATATTACTTTCTGTTAACTTCTTAATATCACAATGCCATAACATTTTGAATACAACTTCATGATGATATAATCTAACATAAATTTCAAAGTCGTTGTCTTAATCTCGGGGCTAATGCACAATCATGGACTCCTTTAAAGGAACTTCAAATGCCACATAACACTAAGAAGACATGGAACCTTTGACTTTAGGTGACAATTAAAGGTACTTCCGTAACCGATTTGAAGATGATGTAAAAATAAAAAAGTTAGGTAATTGAATAAGATTTCATAATATATAACTTTTATTTATATAAAATTTGTGTAAATTATTATAAAATTAGTTTCCCTTAAATTGGGTTTTCAAATTTCCAGCACTTCATAACATAAATGTTTGTGCGGGTGCAGGAATATATGAGGTAAACGATGTCATTTTTGGATAAACTCTTACATACATATAAAGGACATATGGTACTAGTGCAACACTATTTTTCAAAAAAAATTATGAATTATTTTTATTATTATTAATGATTGAAGTCTGAAAACCTTGAAACAAAAACGTTATGTGCGGGTGCAACACTTTAGGGGCTAAACTTAATGAAATTCTTGATTTCTATATATAAGATTGCAGAGCTCACTCTCCTCTAGTGCACCATATAGTTTTCTTGTGAAATGGTGAAGCAATTCAAAAGTTATATAGAAAACAATGGATGTATCTATTTTCAAAAACTGACTTGTGTCATTTAGAAAAATAATAATAAATAAAACATACATTTGTAGGAAAAAATTACATATTCATAATCGTAAGATCGTATTCTACAATATTCTATATTTTCGTAAAAAAATATTGTGTTTGTCATAGCAAAAAATTCCATCGAAACTAAGTATATTCACAAAGTTCTGCAATACAGGAAATAACCCTTGTTTATTTGTCTTAGCCAATAGGTTCAGTAGTCTGAATCTATTTTTGAACATAATGCCAAGCCTTATTCCCACCGAAATCTTAAATTTTACAAAACGCATATGCGATACAAAACACATATATGTTATAACACATATTCGTTTTATATATATTGATCTTAGTCTTCGATTATTCCTTCAAATGTTTATCTACAAAGTAGATAGCGGTAGAAATCTGTTTAGAATGGGAGGGAAAATTCTCAAAAGACACAACATTCCTAGAATTCTATCCATCCCTTCATCCATTATGCTATAGCTTTCCTCCATCCATTATCCTATATATTTGTTGCACCCAATCATCTATCCCTCCTATATATATCCCTCTCCCATCCCCCCTATATCTATTACCCCCTCCATCCCACTTATATTTATCCTCCCTTCATTCCCCCTTTCATATCTCTCCCCCACCCATCCCTCCCTCCCCCTTATATTTCTCCTCCATTCATCCCCCCCATATCTATACCCTACCCATCCATTCCTCCCATGATTCCCTCTACACCTTTCTCTCCCTCTTTTGACTACCCTCCCTCTTTTAGCTTAATCAATGTAATGTTAATTTATCCTACGTCATATGCACTACATCACATATGTCATATATCTCATATGTGTTATATCGGATATGCGTTATATTGCATATGCGATATGATAATCATGTTTTACATAGCAACCAATAGGGGTAAGGAGAAGAATTGCACTAGGGACAAAAATAAAAATGAAATACAAGCTCGAAAAACATCTAGATAAAACTCAATTAAGTAACCAAAAAAACATGTATGGACCAATTTATAAAAAAAATCACATTTAAAGGTATCATATTGAAGATGGATTTAAGGCAGGAAATTTGCAAAAATATCCAAAATGTGATCAATAGTAGAAACAGGAATAAACAACGAAATTTAGTCCAAACAATAACAACTCTACCAAATATATTAGAGAATAGTTCTAACAAATCATTTTCATATTGAATACATAGAAATTTCCCTAGGGGTTCCCTCGGATTTATGAGAAAACTTGCAGAAACGTAAACAAGAAAATGAATTGAAATCATACAGTCTCTTCAGCCATAAATATTATAAATATATTCATCCAGTAAACCCAACAAAATTCAAATACAATTACCCAATGCCTACCTACCTGTTCGGCCATGCATGTGATCCGCCTGACTAGCAACCCAATGTTAATTTCCATCGCAAAATCTAATTTTATCCGAGGCAAATAATAAATCGGTCCTTTCCTGCAAATCACAAATATTTTTTGATGGGCCCAAATATTTGATAAAACTTATCAATCCCATGCCCCTCCATAATGGCGGCCATTCATTTGTGTTAAATAGTTATCTGTCATTGTCATTATTATTATGAAAGATAATTTTGTTTGATCGACATCAGGTGAGGACGATGCGATCAATGTCCATATCTATGAAGCGGGTGTCAAAAGATGGCGTCAACATATACAACAATAGTTCATCAGTATTTCAGGTTATTATTATTATAATTTAGTGTTTCAGGTTTTATTATTATTATTATTACTGTTGTTGTTGTTGTTGTTTATGGTCTTCTTCGTTATTTGATACATGATAAATCGATGTTAAGCATGGTATCATTATTATAATTTATGGTCATTGTCCCACTATCTCACCCTCTAATCATCTGTCCATCCATTATGCTATATATTTCCTCCATCCATTATCTTATATATTTCCTGCACCCAATCATCCCTCCCTCCTATATATCTCCCTCTCCCATCCCCCCTATATCTCTTTCAGAGAAAACTTACAGAAAACGTAAACAAGAAAATGAACTGAAATCATACAACCTCATCGGCCATAAATATTATAAATATATTCATCCAGTAAACCCAACCAAATTCAAATACAATTACCCAATTCCTACCTTCCTCTTCAGCCATGCCTCCGGTCCTCCTTCCTAGCAACCCAATGTTAATTTCCATTGCAGAATCTAATTTGAACCTAGGAAAATAATAAATCAGTCCTTTCTGACAAATCACAAATATTTTCTAACAGGCCCAAAGATTCGATAAAACTGATCAATACCATGCCCCTCGAAAATGGCGGTCATTCATTCATGTTAAACAGTTATCAGTCATTGTCATTATTATTATGAAAGAGAATTTTGTTATTTTGGCATCAGGTGAGGATGATGCGATGCAATGTCCGTATCTTTGAAGCGGGTGTCAAAATATGGCATTAACATCTACAACAATAGTTCATTAGTGTTTCAAGTTTATTATTATTATTATTATAATTTAGTCTTACTCCCCCCATCCCTCCCTCCCACTTATATTTCTCCTCCCTTCATCCCCCCTTTTATTTCTCTCCCCTACCCATCCCTCCATTCCCCTTATATTTCTCCTCCCTTCATCCCCCACATATCTCTCCCCTACACATCCGTCTCTCCCATTATTCCCTCTACTCCCTTGACTACCCCCCGCTCTTTTAGCTTAATCAATGTATTGTTAATTTATCCTTACTGAACATGATTTTCATATCACATATGCAATATGAAAATAGTGTTTTATGTAGATCACGTTAGGTATAAATCATTGTAACCATAACGCATATGTGATATAATGCATATGCGTTAAAAAAACATGCGTTATATCGCATATGAGATACTTGTTTTATAAAAAATGTTGGGTTGTGGGACGTGGGCCATTTTTACTGTATCAAAAGATAGAATTCATCTAAACCCGCATGCACAAAGAACTATACAACCTGTCATTTCATCATTTATTACACAAATCTATAGGTATTTTACAAGTTTGGGTGGATTTCAATGGGGAATGCACATAATAGAGGTCGAAAATTAGCGAGGAAGGTGATTACACCGGAAGAAGCTGGAAAAAAAGAAAAGAAGAGGGAAGAATCAAGAAATCGGTCAGCATTTAAGGGTGCATCCATGGAGCTAGGTTACCCTTTTTGGCAAGGCGCTTTTGGAAAAAATAAAAAAACGTGCCTCAATCGAGCAATTTTTAAACCCTCAGTCGAGGTTTTAACAAAACCTCGATCGAGGGTTTAACAAAACCTCGATCTAGGTTTTAAGAAAACCTCGATCTAGGTTTTAAGACCTCGATCTAGGTTTTAAAAAAACCCCGATCTAGGTTTTAAGACCTTGATCTAGGTTTTAAAAAAGCCTCGATCTAGGTTTTAAAAAAACGTCGATCTAGGTTTTAATACCTCGATCTAGGTTTTTAAAAATCCTCAATCTAGGTTTTAAGACCTCAATATAGGTTTTAAGAAAACCTCAATCAAGGTTTTAATGGTGCAATCGAGGTCCTTGTGCAAAAACAATTATAAAAAGAGGTTTAAATGGGAGCTCGATTGAGGGTTTAATAAAACTTCGATTGAGGGTTCAATAAAACCTCGATCGAGATTATTTAAAATCTTCTATCGAGGGATGTTAATACCTCGATCGAGGGCTTGAAAAACAGAGAATTATCCCTCTTACAGGAAAACTAATGTTTCTCTGTGTCTTCTAGGGGTTTAAACCCTACCATTCATGGCGCAAAACTGAGTGGAGTTCATACTGATAGATTCATCACTGAATCCTCTATCCATTGAGGTATCATGCATGCATTTTGGAATTCATATGGGTTTTTTTTAATTTGTTCTTAAACTTACACTTATAAAACCTCACAATAAATTTGAATAAGCTCAAAGAAAAATACGTAGGGTAAAAAACACACATCCAAAAATTTCTTCAAAATGCACAGCCCACACATCGATGCGTCCTCTTCAAAAGGGTATCTTTGGTTTTTCAATTTTTGAAAACAATGAAAAAAAAGATGAGATGGAAACATGTGTATAAAATGATGTTGAAATCAAATGTGGTCACTTCCGAAAAATAATAAATAATTGTATATTGTGAAATAAGTTAACAAAAAATATGCAAACCACAGTGCATTTTGTGTAGATCATGCTCATATATATATATTTTTTTAAACTATTAATGTAATAATGAATTATTGGGGATGGACACAAGCCACTTATTAACTTCTTCAAATTTTTAAGGTCACATAGTTCATTAAATGCAAAATTTCACGTATTAAATGACATCGGAATATTTTTTAAAAACTATCATTGGGAAGCCAACATAATATTCTACAATTTGTTTTTTTACTACAAGTCGAAATTCACATGGAATATATACGTTTTGAGGGCTTCTATCTAGCACATGAGTAAAAAATCAGGTTTTCGTCGCCAAATTTGGCTAAAAAGTGTTATCCACCTTCATGGAATCACCCTTAATCGTTGAGAAAATACTTCCCATCCCCACTCAACTATAAAATACAATTTTGGATACCCCAGAGGAAGAGTCAAAGCAGAGGAATTTGATAGTGGACAATATCATTCATTCTCGAGTGAACCACATTTCAGTATCGAGTTCATTGGATGGAACCCTACACTTTGTATCAAATAACTGTGCCTCAACATCTCAGGAAAAAAAAAAGATACCTGATGTAGAAGTATAGGAGGACAATGCAACGTTGATGGAATCTGGTTACGAGGAAGATGAAAATATTGATGCATTCTTAAGCAGACAATTTTGTGAAGAGTTCAATCATTATGTACCTGACGATGAAAATGTGGCTTCGCAACAACCATGCAAGGTGGTTCAATCTCCTAATCAAAGTTGTCAGCTAGTAGTGGATGTAAACGTCACTCCAACATTAACTAGTACAAAATGAGGAATTAGCTACTACGTGACTAAAAATTTTAGTCACCACAGGTTTTTTAAGTGATTTACTACTAAATATGAGCAATTTTGATTGAACCAACTATAAACGACTAAAATTAATGACTAATTTAGTCACCAGTTAACAAACATGAC
>LPNX010971208.1:0-15080 GCA_001517045.1 Pseudotsuga menziesii | reverse complement strand
GATGGAAGGGCATGCACTCATATTTGATCATGAGGGGAACACATCCCAACAATCATATCAGAATGGCCCCCAGTCCTCCTCGACTGAGCTACCTGGTAATTGACCAGGCGCCTCCATTCTCTTAGAGAATGGCAATTGCCCTTACATCCGACCTGCTCATCGGAATGGCCAACACTCACATCTGACATGGAAGGAAATTAATCCTTTAGCCATGAGTAGAATGGTTCAGCCCTTACATCTAACCAAGTGGGAACACATCCCTCTATCACATCAGAATGGCTACTCAGTTCTTACACTGAGTGTTCCTGGTAACTGACTAGGTGCCTCCATTCCTAGAATGGCAATTGCTCTTACATCTATCCTGCTCGACAGAATGGCCAGCAATCATATCTGACATGGAAGGGAGCAACGCTACCACCATGACAGAATGGCTCAGCCCTTATATTTGACCTACTCGTTAGAATGGCTATGGATCTCAGCACTCATATCTGACATGGAAGGAACCAATCCTCTCACCATGACAGAATGGCTCAGCCCTTACATCTGACCATGGAAGGAACCAATCCTCTCACCATGTCAGAATGGCTATGGGTCTCATCACTTTCTCTGGGAGGAAGCCTCGATCTGGAGAACACCAAGTCTCTCTCTGAAGTACTCGAACTTCAGCCTAGCCAATGGCTTCATCAATACATCAGCTATCTGTTCCTCCGTCGCAACATACAGGAGCTTCACTACTCCTCTCTGCACCATATCCCTGATATAGTGATACTTGATATCGATATGCTTCGACTTGTCATGAAACAATGGATTCTATGACAACTTCATGCAACTCTGGTTGTCACAATGTATACAAGTAGCATCTAACTGGAGATCAAATATATCAGACAGTAGCTTCCGCAGCCATACTGCCTCACAACTAGCTGAACAAGCTGTGACATACTCTGCTTCAGCCGTACTCAGTGCCACACAGGATTGCTTCCTGCTAAACCAAGAGATCACACCCGATCCCATACTGAAGCAACATCCCGAAGTACTCTTCCTATTGATGGCACTGCCTGCCCAATCTGAATCAACATAACCTTCCAGGTTAATCTTCTGATTCGCATCGTACTTGAGCCCATAATCAATTGTACCCTTCAGGTACCTCAGAATATGCTTTGCAGCTGTCAAGTGAACACTCCTCGGATCTGTCAAGTACTGGTTCAAGGTGTTCACAGCAAAGCAAATGTCTGGTCTCGTGTTCGTCAGGTACATCAATGACCCAATCATCTACCGATGCATCGTAGCATCAACCGACTCTGACGAAGCATCACTCAATAGCTTCAGGTTCGATGCCATAGGTGTGGCCATCGCCTTGCATTCCATCATCCCGAACCTCTTCAGGATCTCTACTGCATACTTCCCTTGTCCAAGGAAGATCCAATCTGTACTTTGCCACACCTCCATACCTAGAACAGTAGTGCATCGACACATAACAGGAGCATCACTGGTCTTCCACCTTCAACCTTGGATCAAAGGTTGGAATCCTCTTTACTCTCAGTAAAGCCTAGAATCATCAGTAATATGCCCATCCTGTCGTACCATGTCGAACCTCAGGATCTTCTAGAATCACTCCCTCTGAAGCGGAGCATCATACTCCCTCTGTCTTCCGTAATCTATGCACTGAAACATTCTGTACTGGAGTGACAAGTAGTATCAATCTAGGATCACTGGATACTAAGATCCTTGAACTTCTTCAAAAGTTCATCTTGCACCCATCTGTGAGCTTGTCATCCTCTATCAACCTTGTAGCAAAGGTTAAGATATTCATCAAGCTCATCATGTATGTGTTATCCCATGGATGTCTTCTGAACTCGTACAAGGCCTTCTTTCATTTTCACACATGATTATGCATGTCATGTGACTTCACTTCTATTAGCTGTAAATCTTTCTTTATAGACTATGCCTTCTCTTCATGAGAAGCCTCATGCTATGAATCTTGCTTTGTATCCCACGATGTTTCCATCTACTACATGATGGAACTATGAACTTCTCTTCAGGTCTCGATACTACGCCCATACATCATTCTTCTTGAACTGATCTTCCCTTTCTTCTTGGTGGCTCAAAGGTTCTGCATCAATGATGTCACTGCACTCGTCATATTATTCTTAGTCTTTGATATATCGTCACTTGTTCTTCAGAACAAGTCTTCATTCTTCTTTGCTTGTAGGCGATTATGTATGCGATCTTTCCTACAAGTCAAATGCAATTGTATGGTTAGAAACATTTCATAAGGAATATTTATACTGGCAAACACTTATGCATAAATATATGATCATGCAACTACTTTAGCAAATACAACATTCATCCATATCTCATTGAAACTTTCTAGATGCCTTCCATCTCTACCAGGAGAACATTGAGATTGTGCACTAATCCAATATGTCAGCAAAGAGGTTTCATTCTAGATAAGTAGCAATGGAGAATTTGTATAGCCCCATGAGCTACTTACCCATCACGTGCATATTAGTAGTATTCTGTCATTAATGCAAACATCCTATCATGCATAATACAGTAACTGAATATAAACAAATGCATAACAAAATAATATAATGAAATGACAAGTGAATACTTATCTTTATTTGTTTCGAGGGTAGACTCCTTCTTGGGCCTTCAGCTTCATCGTCTTCTTCATTCATAATAACATCCTTTCTTATCCAAAAGCTAAGCTGGATAAGAAGTTCTTCAAGAGTTGAGTTCTTCATATTCCTCATTGCTTGAGGGATATTCTTTGGATGGAAAGATCTTGATCTTCAGTTGCTCCCACCTTCTCTTCTTGAGCTTCTTCTTCTTGTGAGTTCTCTTTCTAGAGTCTATTGAAAGTAATCACTTCCTTCTAGCACACATTCCTCAAATGAATGAATTCCACGATCCTGGGAGGCCATTCAAGGTGGCCATCACCACTCTTGCATTCTTCACTTTTTCTTTTACCGCTTAGAGTTGTTCTTTGATTTGAGAGACTCTTATGACTGCATGGTCTCTGCATTCTGGATCTTCACATTCTTCAACTGGTTTCTTTAAGTCATATTCTGATTTTGTTCTTCCCTTCAAATAGCTTGAAATTCTGGAAGACCTTCAACAACTTTGCTTGCAAAAGGTAGTGCTCTGTAATGCCAAAGATCATTTGGCTCTACTGTGTCATGGATCAAGGATTGTTCTAGATATCCCTTCAATTTGTACAAGCCTCCTTCTTGTTCTTCAATCAGTACCACATCATCGATAGTCTTTCCTTTTGGCCATATGATGACTTGACCATCTATGAATGCAGCCCGCATTCCTTTTGCATCAATGATGAAATGGAGAGAAGGTTCTTCTTCAATCCTAGCACAAACAATACTTCTTTCATTGTTAGAGACTTACCAGAGTCTAGCTTGTATGAAGATTCCCCACTACCTGTTATTGGATATTGGGAGTCATCTCCTAGTTTCACCTTGTGAGGTGATTCATGTTCTGATAGTCTTACAAAGGATTCCTTGAATCCCGTCATATGTTTGGAAGCCCCACTGTGTATAAGCCAATCATCACTTCCGTGAGTAATGTTACCTATGAGAGCTGATATCAGAACATATTCATCCTTGCTTGAAGAATCTTCACTTTCATATCTGGATCTCTTTCTGGATGGTTCATCATCCTCTGCAGCATGATCATGTTGTCTTCTTTGGCCTTGACCAATTTCTTCTTGTGAAAGGCTTCTAACCTCGTCTCCCTCTGAAACTGGAACCTCTATACTCATGTAGGTGTCCAATCCAGTTTCTTCAGAGAGATCAGATACTTCCAGGCTTGGAAGTTGTCAACTTCCCAAAGCTTGTCACCAAGCTGATGTGATATATCATATTGAAATGAGAACCTCAAATGGAAATAGCAAAGGATTAGATCTTACCGATTTGAGGTGTCCGTCCTTGTCCCGGAGTTCGTTGATCTAGGGTTTGTCACAGAAACCCTAATTTTCAAAACTTGGAATCTTTCAGTTTTGATTGGATAAACATATAGATCTCTTCAAATGGAGCTGTCCAATGTACTCCTTTTCTGAAAACAGTGGAGGGAAGCTCCCGGAACAGGAAGCCCTAATTTTCCAATTTCTTCTGCAGAAATTCCTGTTACTGTTTCTGTGATATCTCTGAAATTACTGCTTCTCTGTGTCTAAAATTGCGCACTAAGGTAACCTCACATGTCCCTGATCCAACACCACAAATTTTATCAGAATTGGTTTCACCATTTTGTATTTATGATCCTTTTCCCAAGGTGACCTGTTACAGGACTGTTCAGAACAGTGAAGTTGTACGGCATGCCACGTGTCACTGGTTCATCTTCTGAGTCTGATATTTGGAACACCAAAAGTAAAGTACGTTATCATTCTGGAAAATCTTCAGGAATTCCATTTGGACCTCTATAGCTCAAGATATTACAGATCTCCCCAGATGTCCTGTTCAGGGATGAATTCTGGAAGAGGCTGGAACCCTAACTTGGAGATATCATATCTCCTGGAGTACAGCGAATCCGAGTCTGATTTTTGGAAAAAGGATTCATAAGGATTTTTTATTCGGTCCCTGCAAGTTTCATGTTCTGACAGTCTTACAAAGGATTCCTTGAATCCTGTCATATGTTTGGAAGCGCCACTGTCTATAAGCCAATTATCACTTCCGTGAGTAATGTTACCTATGAGAGTTGATATCAGAACATATTCATCCTTGCTTGAAGAATCTTCACTTTCATATCTGGATCTCTTTTTGGATGGTTCATCATCCTCTGCAGCATGAGCATGTTGTCTTCTTTGGCCTTGACCAATTTCTTCTTGTGAAAGGATTCTAACCTCGTCTCCATCTGAAACTGGAACCTCTATACTCAGGTAGGTGTCCAATCCAGTTTCTTCAGAGAGATCAGATACTTCCAGGCTTGGAAGTTGTCAACTTCCCAAATCTTTTCACCAAGCTGATGTGATATATCATATTGAAATGAGAACCTCAAATGGAAATAGCAAAGGATTAGATCTTACCGATTTGAGGTGTCCATCCTTGTCCCGGAGTTCGCTGATCTAGGGTTTGTCACAGAAACCCTAATTTTCAAAACTTGGAATATTTCAGATCTGATTGGATAAACAGATAGATCTCTTCAAATGGAGCTGTCCAATGTACTCCTTTTCTGAAAACAGTGGAGGGAAGCTCCAGGAACAGGAAGCCCTAATTTTCCAATTTCTTCTGTAGAAATGCCTGTTACTGTTTCTATGATATCTTAGAAATTGCTACTTCTCAGTGTCTAAAATTGCGTACTAAGGTAACCTCGCATGTCCATGATCCAACAACACAAGTTTCATCAGAATTGGCTTCACCATTTGGGATTTATGATCCTTTTCCCAAGGTGACCTGTTACAAGACTGTTCAGAACAACGAAGTTGTACGGCATGCCACGTGTCACTGGTTCATCTTCTGAGTCTGATATTTGGACCACCAAAAGTAAAGTCCATTCACTTTCTGGAACATCTTCAGGAATTCCATTTGGACCTCTGTAGCTCAAGATATTACAGATCTCCCCAGATGTCCTGTTCAGGGATGAATTCTGGAAGAGGTTGGAACCCTAACTTGGAGATATCATATCTCCTGGAGTACAGCGAATCTGAGTCTGATTTTTGGACACAGGATTCATCAAGATTTTATATTTGGCCCTTGAAATTTTCAGCTTCTGAGACTTTTCCAATCTCAAAATATAGTGACTGTACCAAAACTTAGCAGTTTTAGTATTTAGGGTTTCTCCTAGCTCAGGGTCAAACTAGGGTTTGACTTTCCTGGAGTTTTACCCAACCAAATTTCTTGATCTAGGTCTCTAAACTTTGGTTTTGATGAGGAGAATAACCCTATGCTGGTATCACTCAAAAATTCATCTTCTGTAGAAAGCCATAATTTCCGTATCGAAGACTGAAAATGCTCAGAATCAAATTCCGCTTCGACAGAAAGATGCGCCCTAAGGAGGAGAGTTGTTCCACCTTACTTTTGCTGAAAATATGTGGAGGAAGATCCACAAACTAGGAATCCCTAGTTCCTGTAGCTGCATAATGTCTTCTTCTCAGGTTAGCTCTGATACCATGTTAGTTTTTCATCACATTTAAGCTAGCATTATGATCTTAGGATCTTTTCACTGAGAGAATAACAAGCACAGCAATAAAACACAAGCACATCACAAGAGACAAGAGACACAAAGAGTTTTCCTCGGGGAAACCATAAAGGAGAAAACCCCGCAACTTCCTCTAAGATAGAATCAACACCAAAATAGTAAGAGATCTCCCAAAATAGCAGTAGTCTTCTGTCTTCTGTCTAGTCCCAAAATTTCCTTCTCCAGTAGTGCACCACACTTGGGAGAGCAAGTGATGTATTTCATGAGTGATAAATAGAGAGACTCTCACTCTCTATTTATATTCATCTGTTCACTTGAATTTCCTTTTCACACGTAGGCTCCACCTAATAATTACTACTCGAGCCTACACCTTAATTAGTGTATAATAACTCAAGTGCCTCGAAATTGTGGGGACTTACCTAATGACTTGATATGACTTGATTACATTATTAATCCTCCCGATCGGAACATCGGGGCATGACCACATGACTCAAATACATAATAGAAACATCCCAGAATAAACATCGGGTTACAATACATATGATACATAGAAGAATACATTCCGAAGTTACATATACATCAACAATCTATCCATTCTATTCCCTCCTCCTCTATGTCTTCTGTTACGGATGGTGAAGATGTGTTGCTAGTTGATGTTCATAGCGAGCTGTCTCTAGAAGATGGGTTTTCTTCAAATGAGAGTATTGGTTCAAAATATGGAGAGGTTTGGATGTCATGTGAATATCTCTCATTGTTTCACACTATTTTTCCCATGTATTCCTCCACCATGACTAGTAGGGTTCCTTCAAGTTTATATGAATATGGAGAAGCCTTTGCCATCACAACGACACATTTGGGACTCTTGTTCCACCTTCTTGGAGATGATTTCAGCCATTCAAAATTGATGCTTCAATATCCTAATGAATTACTTGGGGTCACCTATTCTCAAGAACCTAAATTCTCTTTTGGGCATGGCATCCTATTTGTTTCGAGTTTTAGGTTCGAAGAGCACCATATTCTCTCCTATCAGTGCATTTCAGTTGTTCTACATGGTCTGAGGATTCATCATGCATCTGTTCCTGAGTTGGTTGAGAACATTCCACTTCTTCCCAAGAAGAATATTCCTCTAGACATACTCATTTAGTTTGGAGTGTATGCATATTTTGGTATCCATGTCATTTCCATTTTCTGAGAGGAGGTTTTGTCCCATGAGGTTTTCCTCCTTACCTCGGTTACATGGATAAATAAAATTTTTGTTGTAAAAGGTGACTTGTGCCTTAGTTTCCAAGGCCTTAATAAATCATGTGATGTACTAATTCTGGATTAAGGGGGGGTGTTGGAGTAGTAATACATCCTTAGTACATAGTTTAGACCTTAGGCTAACTTCATTTGCCTTCATACAATGATATCTTATGGTTTAAACTTAAGAGAGTTAATTAAGCAATATATATGGTTATTTTGGCATGTTCACACTTAAAACAACGCCTTATTTTGGTCAACCTAGCCCATGTGCACCCTCATCAATGCCTTGGGGTGCTACCTAAATTTTGGGGATCCAGGTTTGACTAAGGGCGCTAATGGTGTATTTTTCCTATTTTGGCTCTCCTAGAAGCATTTATTGCCACCTTGAGCCTCCCACGCACCTCTATCTTCTCCCCCACACTTGTCTAGGACTCATTAATGAACCAACACACTCCACCAGTGTTCACACCTTGGTTCGTGACTGTTTGGGATGAGTTGGGGCTCCATTGGTCCACTTAGGGGGGATTGAGGTCAAATCTCACCATGACACATGCACAACTCCAATTGTATTCCAGAGCCTCATGAATTTTCTCAATGTATTATAAGTATGTACCATAACATCTACAAGATGTGCTGTAATATAATGGTTTGATATTAGCACCTTTCACATGTGCTATTCTAGCTATTTCTGTCTCTTTGTTTTTCTCTTGCATATTTTGTCAAACACTTTGATGGTGAAATTGTTCTAGCTCCTAGATATACTTAAGAAGCAATTCTCATAGGAACCCTGTGAACCCTATTTCATATCCACTACATAAAAAAATCACTGGTGAAATTATATCACATGCGATTCTAGATCAAACCAAATCAAATTGCATGGAAAATTTTCTGATCGAAGATGATGGTGGTCCACTGGTAAGATAAGTTTTAGTATTTTTCACAAGTTTATATATATAAGATGTTTTTTGTTTTTTTGAGACTAGTTATATTATTGTTTGGGATTCTTAGTACTTTTATCCAATTTTCTTGAAGTTTAGCAAATGTAATTACTGAAATTCATGTTTTTTCATTTTTATATTTTTGTATGGTTTGTTACATTTCTCTTCTAGTTTCCATTGTGCATTTTTTTTGTTTCTCATTAGGATATAAGAGTTATTTACCAGATGTTGTATAAGCACAGTAAGAAATTTTACCCTCAATTTTTTGATGTTGTAATTTTATAGGACTAAGAAGCATCAATATTGTTTGTATGCAACACCATAACCCTAGTTTCAAGGAGAAAAAATCAAAGGTTCTTACTATATATTAGTGTAGCATTATATTATTCCTACTGAGATAGATTTCCCTTTTCATTACATGCTTTCAAATTTAGAGATCTCAATTGTAACCATTGTATCCCATTTAGGAATCTTGTCATGATTGCATATTATAAATTTAATCATATTTAGTACAAACCTAATTTATTTCCACATAAAGAACGAAATTCGTTGCGTCTAGAAGTTGCGGAAGAACCATTCTAGAAAGTTGTTGAAGAGAATGCTACATGAGAAAAACAATGATAAATGAAGCAACATTTATCCATGTAATGATGAAAGTGACGACAAATATCTAGAATTTCTAAAATTTATTGTTGGAGTGATGATGAAGTAGAGTATAGAAGTAATGATGTCCATGTACAACGTAATAAGATGAAAATACCTTGTGAACTTTGGGGTCATTCATCTATGTAGCATGTTAGGAGAAATTTTCTTGATTTTGATACAATTTTTCTTCTTAGAAGAGAAAATAGTTTAGAAGAGATCATTATCTGCAAAGTTCTTGATAAATCCCATACAATAAAGGTAAAGTTGGCATGCTTAGGTCCTTTTGGTAATGATCCAATTCTTTACACTATTGGTACTAGTGGCACATGGACACATAGTATGGAATATGTTTACCCATTCAAATTGTGTATGTAGATGAAAGTGGAAGGCTTATGCTGCACTATCCTTCATTTTCTAAAATAAAATCACAATTGTGTTTAAGTGGTCCAAATTAATATAACGGAAATCATCCCATTTTAGTAATTGCTGTAATATCATAGATCACATAGGGTTACCAATAATACACATTAATACAGACATACATAACAGAGACAAGAGACAAGAAAAAGTAAGTATATAATAGATTATATTATAGTGAAAGGGTCCATACAATACAAAGAACTGAACCGAGTTCTCATCTGGCTCAACAGCCTAATATATATGATTTACAAATAGTTACAAATAACTACATGTCGGTTCACTCAACTGACACGACCTTAGGTGGCTGACCTAATCTCTCATTAGTCGGCTGACCGAATTAGTCGGCTAATAGAATAAGTCGGCTATCGTTCAAGTCGGCATACTGTCTTGCTCCTCCAACATCTCCCCCACGAACAAAACGTTTCTTCGTCTCGAAGAAACAGGGAGGTACCAAAATTTCTTTGTCTGTCTAAGTAGTTATTCTTGTGCTTGATCTTCATGGGCCATGAAGTCTGATGGTTGGTCTTTTCTATACATAGACTTCGACAATTGCTTCAGCTATCACTGCTAGCTGATGTTGAAAATATGTCCAACTCTGCAATATTTTCTGTATGTCGATGGTTAGTGTAGTCAGACTTGATAGGATCAACATTTTCTCTTGAATGGAAATTTCAGCTATTCTTTCCATGTTGAGACCCATAAACTGGTCCTTTTTGTCTGCTGTCTCCAACAGATGTTTCATCTGCGAGCAGATGATGTCTACTTTTTCTAAGTTTGGAATGGCTTGTTGTACCCATTGATGTGCTTCTAGCTCGAGCTTCTATAGTTTGGCTGCTTCAAGCACTATTTGGTCTTTAATTGTGTGTCTAAGTGCTTTGTCAGTACTTTTCCTCTTCTCTAGTGCTTGGATCTCTTTTTGGGTCTGCCTGGTTCGCTGATAGACTTTCCTATAGTAAGCAGGCTAGTCTTGTAGTACTTCTTCTGTAATGACAAACTCCTCCATGTGATCCTACAACACTTTGTATGCTTCTGCAAAGGTTGTGTGCTGCTCCATCAATAGTCGGACAGTTTCTTCTTTCTGCTCCTCCTTTGTGTCTTGAATTTGTGCCTGCAGTGCCGACACCATGCTCTCAAACAGCTGATAAGCTCTTTCTAGTGGTTGATCGGTGCCAACCTCTACTGGTCTTGGTATCACCATTTGTACAAGGCTTTTGCATTTGTTGAGAAACTCGACTTGTTATTTTTCATTGTTGTCAAGCTCCTTACGTCTCTGCTGGATCCTTGTCTTTTCTTCAATTTCTAGTGTTTCGAGGAGTTGTCCTAGCTCTGCATCTTTCAACTTTGTTGCATCGACCACAGTGGTCGACCCAAGTTGACTGATGTGGACCATTGTTGTCTATCCATGATGGTCCTTCTTCTTCTTGTGCTTCTGTGTTTCTGCTTGTTTCGGCACCTGTGTACCTGGAAGAGTCAAGTTTATATTGTCTGTTTGATGGGCAACAGTGATTGATGGTATTTTTGTTTGAGTCAGTTGGATGACTGCTGCATCTGGTTGTGCCTCTGGTTGGTTGGATATAGGGGGTCCAGAAGTGGATGTGGTAGGTGCAGCTGGTTGAATTAAAGGTTCTGAGTCGGGGGGTGGTGGTGATGGTGTTGGTGAATGGTCGGGTGTGATTGGATTGGTGGAAATGTGGTCAAGTGATGGATTGTGGATCTGAGGTGGTGATTCCATGTCGGAGAACAGTTGGTCGATTTCTCAACTTATGTCCTCCATATTTTCTCCTTCCTCATCGCTAGTCGGTTCAGAAGCTAGTAGGTGGGGTTCAGGTTCAGTCGAAATGATAGATGTGGTCCGACTTGTAACAACTTCATCTTCTTTGTCGAGGTTCCTTTGGAACATTGAGATTATTATTTCCACAGTCTTCGGCCTCTAGAGTACTTGGCCAGGTTGGGAAATGGGTAGTCAGGATCCACCGACATCGAACAAAGGTGCTTTGGTAGAGAGCTTTTTCACCGTGGTGAATATCTCAGGAATTTTTTCAATGTATTCCTGGAGGTCTCTGTCACGGTCGAACTTCTCCGGCAACGGAACCAATGTTGTAATCTCATAGATCACATAGGGTTACCAATAATACACATTAATACAGACATACATAACAGAGAAAAGAGACAAGAACAAGTAAGTAGAATAACAGATTATATTATAGTGAAAGGGTCCATACAATATAGAGAACTGAATTGAGTTCTCATCTGGCTCAACAGCCTAATATATATGATTTACAAATAGTTACAAATAACTACCCGTCGGTTCACTCAACCGACAAAACCTTAGGTGGCCAACCTAATCTCTCATTAGTCGGCTGACCGACTTAGTCGGCTAATCGACTAAGTTGGCTATCGTTCAAGTCGGCATACCAACTTGCTCCTCCAACAGTCATCAAGTGAGGCTTTTACATGATATCTAGTTCCAATGTGTCTACCTTAATGGAAGATGGTTTTTTTTGGTCAATATTGGAAGAAAGAAACTTATTCAAATGGATGAGATTATTATGCACAACATCAATCCATTTGATTTTACCATAAAGGCATGCATGTATGTTTGTGTTTATTATGAAAAATTTCCTAGTATGACTAAAGGAAAGTCATTGAAAATTCCATATTCTATGGAAGTGTTGAATTGCTTAGTAAAGGTCTCCATCGGGGAAACATTCTGTTGGGTAAGAATGTTTGAAATTCAAGTGGATGTTATTGGTATAGGCTTCCATATTCCCTAAGGTGTGAATTTCCATCTACATGAGGTGTTTCATACAAAACAAAGTTTATTGATACCAACTAAAACCATTGATGGTGAGTATACTTTGGTATATTTTAATATATACTTTTCAATTCATATCACAAAAATTCTTTATAGTCTCTTATGTTATATTTATTTTTACTGGAGGAATTGTTAATGTATTATTTACTGTAAGCTCTATTAAAAGATGGGGCATGAGCACTCGAAAGGGAGAATCATTTTTTGTCATTTTATTGCTATGGATGGGTATAATCATACCACTTTCCAACTTCTTGTTAAAAAAGGTGATGACGAAGTTTAGATTAACTACCTCTATATAATATGGAACAAACAATGCATTACCATCATATCCTAGAACTGTGTCTATATCAACCATATTTAGGGTAATGAGATGATAATCAACCTCTTCGTAAATGGAGAGTGGGACCGACAAATAGATTTCACTATTTGTATAATAGGCTACAACTATGTGTAGGTGCACTTTTCATGGATTTTATACAAATGGGATCCTATCCATCATTGTTATGGATTAGAGATGAGGAATGGTGTACCACATTTGGAAATGTAAAAATTATACCTGTCATAAATATATGCATGGTAAATTCTTTATGATAGATCCTTGGTGTAATATCTGTGGTGAAATATGCTATTTAATTTAACATGTATGAATATTTTATTTGTTTAATTCTAGTCATGTTTGTTATGACATTAATTTTGTGTTTTTCTTTTGCAAGGAAAAAAGTCTTTATATTTTATATTTCAAAGTTTGGAAATGAAAATATACATTTGTTACTCTATGATATCTTGAGAAGATACTTTTATTCTACCTTTAAACTATCCTAAAAACTACTTCTTGCAATGTTTCAAAATTGACAGAACATATCCTTTGAGGCCCTGCACTTTCTAAAAAAATAGATGTAACATACCCCCTTCATTTAAATATGATTACACATTCTTAGTGTGAAATTTTATGCTTGTGGCTTGCATTTTACACCAAGTGTCTGTAAATTTTACATCGAGTGTTTGTAACAACGAAAAAGGTTAAAATTTCACTTTACATAGTAAGTTGGAAAATAGTAATCCACACCATTTTCAACTTAAAATATTAAAAAATACCCAATAAATAGGATTGTGCATGCATTTTATTGAAGTGGGTAAAGATGGGTCCATAAAAAGAAAAATGTCATTTTGACAGATTCATTGAGAGAAAATGACACATAGTTTTAGGAATATCAAAGAGGTGTTTGTCAACAATATAACTAAATTTTCAATCCCATGATGTTACTTTCAATTACTAACCTATGTATAGAATGTGGTGTGGATTTTACGATGAGAATTTTTGCAAATTTACATTATTTTTACATAACACCTTATATAAGTTGTTCATAGATTGACTAAGCATAAGTTGTTTGAAAAATTCCCATCTTGGTAAATTCATTGCAAAAAAATTAAACATCATTTTAGGAATATGAATGAGGTTTTTGTCCAAAAATGTAACTATCTTGAAGTCCACAATATTATATTCAATTATTGATCTATGTGCAAAATGTGGTGTGCATTTTTGCAAATTTACAGTTTGTTCTTACTTAACGCCCTCTATAAGTTGTTCATATCTTGAATCCGAGCAACAAGGTTATGTTATATAAAAATAACACAAGGATACTCTTCTAAATATATCTAGTTATCCTATTTCCAAATATATTTAGTATAAACATTTGATAGGATCCTTTGTTTTGCACTTCCATTAAACTAGGCAGGCATTTCATAAATACAAAACATCCATCAAGAGTTTCTTTAAAGTAGGAACTTTTTGAACCCAAATTGGAAACATAGATGTATAATAAGGTAGAAAATAATAATACACGCCATTTTCAATTTAAATCGCTCAAAATGACCCAATAACTAGGGTTGGGTGTGCATTTTACTGAAGTGGGTACCGATGGTTTCAAAAAATAAAGATGATCATCTTGATATATTCATTACGAGAAAATGAAAAATCATTTTAGGAGTCTGAAAGAGGGTTTTGTGAACACTGTAACTAGCTTCAAGCTTGTTGTATTATTTTTAATTGTTGACCTATGTATAGACTATACCGTGCATTTTACTAAGCCATATTTTTCAAACTTAAACTTTATTTTTACATAACATTTATAAGTATTTCATAACTTTACTCTAAGAATAAGTGCTTGAAATTTTCCATATTGGCATATTCATTATGGGAAAATGAAACATCATTTTAGAAATATGAAATATATTTTTGTGAACAATGTAACTAGATTCAATCCTATGGTATTACTTTAATTATTGATCTATGTACAGACTTTGGCGTGCATTTTAATAAGCCCATTTTAGCAAATTTACACTTTGCTTTTACATAACACCATGTATAAGTTGTTGATAGCTTGATTGTTAGAATACAAGGTTAGGTTATATAAAAATAACACAAGGATATTCTTCTCAATATATCTAGGTATCCCATTTGCAAATCCATTTAAACATTTGATAGAAGGATTTGGCTTGAATTTTGATTAAAATATGTGAGCATTTCATAAATACAAGACATCCATGAATAGTTTCTTAAAAGTATACAATTTTCAAACCCAAATTGGAAAATAGGTGAGCATTTCATAAATACAAGACATCCATGAAGAGTTTCTTAAAAGTATACAATTTTCAAACCCAAATTGGAAAAAACTATGTATAAGAAGGTGGAAAATATTAATCCACATCGTTTCCAATTTAAATCACTAAAAATTACCGAGTAATGACGGTTGGGCATGCATTTTATTGAAGTGCGTAAAGACGGGTCCAAAAACCAAAATTTGTCATCTTGGTAGTTTCACTGTGAGAAAATGAATCATCATTTTTAGTAATATGAAAAAGGTTTTTGTGTGCAA
>LPNX010971163.1:247270-297900 GCA_001517045.1 Pseudotsuga menziesii | reverse complement strand
ATCTCAGATAATAACCCCGATAATGCTTCATACATGGATTGTGTAGTGCTGTTTTTTATTTTCAGAAGTTGAATAAATTTTGTCATGCATGAACCCCTCCCTCCATCCATTGGATATGTAATATATACAATCAAGTGTTGCTCCATTGTTTTATCTGTGCTTTCATCAACTAGAATGGAATAAAAAGGACTCGAACAAATTTCTTCCTTTAACTTTTCCCAATAAACCTCTTTTGCTGCAATTAAAAACTCTTTACCAGATGTGATCTTAACATATGAAGAATATTCATTAGTTAATGGCATATTAGGAGTTTCCTTATACCTGTGCAAGTCACACAAGTCTTTGTACAATTCTAACGGTAAATCCCTTACAGCGACAAAATACATAGTTTCCATAGCGCTAATTATTCTGGATTTTTCAACATCCAACATAAGTTCAATGTGCTTTTGGATGGGCAAGCATGGTTGTCTCGATTCATATTCCAATAGTTACCGAGCGTTTATGAGCCTCAGATGATGCATGGACATTTAATCCACTTAATTGGATTGTACTACTACCTTCCCTTGCAAATGGTGTATCTCCTTTGAATTTAACACACCATAAACACTTAATACGCTCATCACCATTTGTGCCTATTATTGGATAAGCCCATTTGTGCAATAACTTCCATGCAGGTTTGAATGATGTTTTGGTACCTACTCCTTTACCTTTATTTTCTAGAGGACCTTCCTCTTCAATATTCTCTTCATTTTCAAAATCAACATCTTCTTCAACATGTACATCATGACGACTCAAGTTAAATACATTATCAAGCGTTGTTTGTCTCCCATGTTTTTTAGGTCGACCAATTCTAGACATTGCTTCTCAATAAATTACATTGCAGAAAAATTCATTCATGATCCTCATAGAAGCCCATCAAAAACGCAGTTGATAAATAGAAGTCTGTGAATATCTACAATTTCTCTATAAGCCTATAACCTGAAACCATTTTAAAAAAAAATACCAAAATAAATATTAAACAGATTTTTATTTTTGCATAACTAAACAATAAAAAGAGACATACATGTAAGGAAAAATATTATAAAAAAAATTCCTACAAGAAAAAAATATTATGACCTTTGGATATGGACTGTTGGCATAACGGAACCCATCACAAACCAGTAAACAACATTGAATAATCAATAGGAACAACCAAAGATAGTTAGCTATTAAACAAAGCCTAAAATAGATTAATTGTATATCCATTATTCATACCAGATTGGTAGAGTTAATATAAGCACAAAACAAATACTATTAATAAAAAAATTGATATGAAAAAAACAAAAACAAATTTCTTACCTATTTCTTTATCCACTCTTTAACTGAAGGTTATTTAAATCTTAATCAAGATTCATTTATTAAGCATAAAAAGACAAGAGGACAGTGAAATGAATCCCACTGAATCAAAGGAACCCTATACATCTTCAGTCATTACAGTTATGTCACCAGGGACATCACAAAATTTTTAGGTAATATTCTCCTATCCAAACATACATATGTCACAAAAAAAAATACAAAATAGATACCCGCAGAAATACAGAGGTGCCCAAAGCACCTGGGAATCACTAAAATAAAATCCCTCTCATAAGAGAGCTGTCTGAATCAATCATCTATGTCCCCAGAGAAAATAACAAGAGCCCAGAAATCTGATCCAAGCAAGGAGAGTGACTCTTGTATCCTGTAGTAGCTTGCTCAACAAAACTTGATAGTAACTCAATGAATCATGAGAGATAAACTGTAATAGAATGAACATATTCTAAAAAAGTTGTGATGAGTCAACCCCAATAATCTCATTCCCAAATGATTCAGTAAGTAAGAGATGGCCCAGAGCCAAGTGCAATCCTTCCTTGGATAAGATGTCTGCCCTCCTGTTATGTTCCCTATAGACATGACTGAAATCCACCCATGTAAAAGAGGACATGAGAATTCTGGTGTTGAAGCACCAAGCCTCAAGATTCACCATGTCTAGGGTAGATTCCTTTTTTTCCCAGTTTATAATCACAAAGGAGTCGCCAAAGATATGTAGGTAAGGTAACCCAATATCCTTGGCAACCCGTAATGATGCCCAGAGTGCTAAGAGTTCTGCTCTAGTATTTGTGCAGCTGCCACATCCGAGTTTGAAAGAAAGAAGGTGTTGTTCATTTAGCCAAAGACAGAAGCCTGATCCACCCAAGTTATTTGCAGCAGCACCATCAAAACAGATCATAGGATACACAGAAGTAGGAGACTTTCCAATGTTCCTAATTCTATGCCTATGCTTCTGAAGAGGCTTAAAGGTCTTTACCTCTTCAAAAATAATATGTAACAGGCTAGTCAAAATGGGTTCCTAATCGTCAAAACATAAACGGTTTCTTTCCTTCCAAAGATTCCAAATAATGAAAATGGGCAGATACAGTAATATACCCTTATTTGATACCCAATTAGATAGATTTTCCAGAAAAGTAAAGGCATTCCATAGTATGATGTTAGCAAGCTTGCAATTAAGAAGGCATCGCAAAGGTCACTTCAGAATGATTGTTACATTAAGTCTCATTGACTTTGATATGACTTGCAATTAATTACTGTTAGTATGATTCCCTGTAGGAACAAGCTTTTGCTTTCCTTGGCTTGTCTTTATGATTACTTCAGACTAGATGTTACAACAGATTGCTTATAGCAAGGTATCTTAAATCTCTTGTTTTGTTCAAAAATAAGAAAATATTTTATATTCTGACAGGCCAATGCCCATGCTAATTACTTAATAAGGACTAATAATAGAATAGGCTATCAACATTCTTCTCTTGTACTATTCTCGCTGTAACTACTATTTTAACTTGTTCCAATCCATTTACTGATTTCTGACTAAATCTCTTTACTATAAATGTAAAAATCTATTGTATCATTATACAGTACGTACAATGCTATATCTCTATTGATAATTGGTCCAGACTCCAGACTCTAGAACACAAAATCAAAAACGACAACAATCATTCCAAGATTTGAAACATTTAAAGCATGAAAAATTCCATGTATCCAGTTAATATAAGACACTTCCAATGAGGAGGATCTTGTTTCTCTACACCCTATTGAGTTTTGGAGTTTGATTACCAAATATCCCAATGAGTATTAGCCTCTATTATGTTAAAGTATTAACATGCATGCAGCCTGTTCAATTTTGTAAAATGTAGCAGTTAAGTCGAGAAAGTCTGCAAGATGCCAAAAGAAGGAAAGTAAAGCAAGATACCAAAAAGGGACAGTGAAGGAAAAAGAAAAATTGTGGAAACAAAATTTTTTAGTAAAGTAAGATACCAAAAAGGGATAGTGAAAAACAGAAAAATTGGGAAAAAGTTATCCATTGAGCTGCAGAGCATTTAATGTGGTTGTAGGAGGCTTGATGACTGTTGGATTTCGAAGTGTTCAAGATCCAACAATCATCAAGCTTACTACAATGGCATTAAATGCTTTGCAGCTCAATGGATATCTCTTGCCCAAAATTGTGGAAAAACAAAAGTTCTCATAACAACTAAATAAAATAAAAAAATGAAGAAGCCAATCTTGGGAAAGTAAACAGACGCTTCATCAGGGACTGCTGGGACGACGGTTCATATGCATGGATATCAGAACAAATGCTTTATAGTAAAAGCATAACCATTAACTAAGAATTAGTTTATTTTTAATGTGTAGTTTTTTTAATGCAGTCCTAGCACGTTTGATTGCCTAAAATCTAATAAACATCAAATCTACTGCCACCGTAGTAAATAGCTTGCAGCAAGCTGAATAGTGCTGAGTCTGCTGACGAAGAAAAAAAGAAAAAACACTTTAATGTAAACAATTTTTGCGCAAATTGACGGCACATTATCCAATTGAGCCCTTTCAAATAAAACAACCTTTAATAAACAAATATAGAGCAAATTATTCAAAACAATTACGGTCAAAGAAAAAACACTATATAAACAAAATTTACAATTATTTTATAAAAATAGCAGTATCCTAAGCTTGCTTCTTCAAAAAATAACACTATAAAAACAAAATTGATCAAATTAGAATAATTTTACAATTATTTTATAAAAAAGGCAGTACCCTAAGCTGGTTTCTTCTCATATTTTTCGAATTAGATCAAACATTGAGGATAATTAGTGGAATTGAACTTAACTAGATGCAAGAAGAATAAGGATATTGAACTGTAGTGAATTAATTTAGACATTTAAATGTAATTTGAGTTTATTACTTTGATAAGTTTTTTTATTTGATAATTTGTGGTGGAGTCTGAACTATGACTTATATTTACCAGGTTTTTTTATTTGATAATTTGGGGTGGAGAAAATTATAAAAAAATTACTTTTAACCATTTTTCTTAATATCAAATTTTATCATTATAGAGCTATTTAAATACATTCTGTTACACTGAAAAAATTAATTAGCTTATTGGGAAAGCTTTAATAAAACCTTAGCTTAAAATCCAACAACTTATTGTACAGCTACCTTCCCATTAAAACTTGAGCAGCATGCTAATTAATTTTCACCCTATTACAGTCTCCCTAAGCGGCTTGTTTCTCTGTAATAATGACAACTTCCGGACGAATTTGGGTGCGTAGCATTGTCTCCTGACAGGTTGTCTTGTGATTTGATATCGAGTAAGCTATCTACTGGAGTCTGGAGTCTTGATTACCTTTCCTTTATTGTAAGTCTTTAAGAAATATAAAGGAATATAGAGGGTTAATAACTAAGGTGTTGACACCTGGTAAAACATTATGGATTTTTTTTTACCACTACCATAAATAGATTTCAGAGTCCAATTCTCAATTTTCTACTACTCTCTTAATGGATACCAATATATACCCAGTGCATCACAAGGTTGAGTCCAGGAGGTAAGCTTCCTATTGCATTCACAATGGCAAAGTAATTTATCATTCAATCAGAGGCGTGGGTTATATTTTTTTTTCTCACCGGTTGCAGTGCAGAGCATACTTGAATCATCTCACCTCAACTTCTATATTCAGCGAGGGTTTTCACTTTTCCCAGTCCAATTGAATCAATAGTTGTTGTCAGTAACTATGAGAAGTTTTTGGTGGATATTCTGTAACGAGTATTGAAATAGGTAACATACGAGGGTCTAGAGGTTTATGCAAACCCAGTTGAGTTGGACGGTGTATCCTTTAGTCTCCCTGGTTTTGAGTTGTAAACATTTTATTTGTTTTATTTTGGAAACCCACAATTTACAAGGAACTAACATTTCATAGACTGTACAACGCTACCCTTTCTAAATCACGACTCACGACTCACATCATACATGGTATTCGATTGTATTGTTGCCTTGACCGAAAGTAGGTAACTTATTCATGACTGGTTGATGCCACTGATGCATCTCTGCCCTAAATTGCGATAGGTTGAGCCTCAATGGAGGCATTTGGGGCGGTTTGTTCATTGTATATGTAGCTAGGCCAACGAACCCTGTCCTTACAGACAGAGTTGGGAATTGAGCACAACTAGGACAACCAACAATGTTGGGATTGACGAATTAATATCATTTTAATTTAGGGCCAACATTAACCAGCTTGATGCTTGAGATTCAGCAGCTGTCATATTAAAGCCTGCACCACGCTGGTTAACTTGATGGATTATTTGGGGCCGGCCTTTAAGTCTTCCATTTTGTGTAGTCTATTATTGATCATGGGCCGCAAATCAATTTTCCCACCTATTATACCATAACCGTACTTTGTAAGATCTCTGAATAATCCACTACCATCATTTCATGGATTCTGCTTTACTAGTAATTGATTGTATGGGTTTGAATTACTCGATTTTGAGTTTGAGTTGTGAAGATTTATATCTATTATTACACCTACATTCTCACCATGGCTTTGAAGGTCTCCTTTGGTTTTGTAGAAATTCAGGCCTGCAGTAGATTAATTTCACTCACAGCAATTAACAATTGATCATGCAAATTATCAACAATGGAGACTGAATATGGAGCTGTAACACAAAATTATATTAACTGAGTGTACAATAGCCAACCCTGTAATAACATAGGCTGCTGAATATATAGAATACATGAGCAAATCGAATGCATGAGGAAGCATCCAAATCTAGCATAAAGCAGGCTTACCCAAAATAGGCAAATCCCCCATAGGTGTAAAAAGCTGATCCCAAATCTATCAAGGACCCCACGAATTAGCAAGGGCGCATGGGCAAGCTAAAGAGTGGTCAAATGGCAGCTCATACATGCTTTTGCATGGAGGAAAGAGTGGAGGATGAAAGGGGAATAAAACAAGTTCACCTCACCTAGTCTAGCTTTCCTTATGTGCTTTAAAAACTGGAAAAGCAGTCAACAAAGCAGAAAAAGCAGAAGGGCGCCTAGGAGGCCAGGAATAAAGCAGATTTGATTCCCAGGACTTTCCAAAGCGCTCCATGAGTCAATAATGGCAAGTTTGACCTCTATGGATAGGCAATTGACAACTTGCACATGGTGGGACTCATGGACTAGGCAAATAAGACAAAACAAATGAAATAATGTCTAAGTGGGTAAATACTATGGGTTGATTATTCTAACAGGTTTATGGTTTATTAATGGCATTTCAAATTAACAATGAATATCTTGTGAGGTGTTTATTGATTGCTGTTTTTCTCTGCCATATCAATTACTAGGAAAGTACTATTTCCCTTCGCATGACAGTTAATATATTGATACTGTCAATGGGGGTTTGGTTTGATGGTTACATAAGGGCGATGAGATTTTCCCAACAAAAATTCAGATCTCCAAACATGTTTTGCTTCTGCTTTGTTGCCATTGTGACACTGTTCAAAATCAATTGGGGCCAAGTGAAATTTCTTGGCAACTTGATGAAATATTATATCACAACCAGAGTATTAAACTGAAGAAAAGATTATTCATTGAATGTTGTAAGTACACCATGGCCAAGTGGAATTTCTTGGAAACTTGATGGAATATTATATCACAGCCAGAGTATTAAACTGAAGGATTATTCATCAAATGTTGTAAGTACATCATTGTAATATTTCTCAATGGGAAAAAAGGCCCACTTAGTACAATGGGGGTGAAAAAAGGCTGTTAAAAAATAGATTGGAAGAGCTTGATGCCTCATGAAAAGAATCTATTCAAGCAAAACATATAACCCTGCTTTAAAACTAAAATATTTTATGGAAATGGTTCAAGCAAAACACCCTGCTTTAAAACCAACATTATTTACTAGATTACATTCTTGACTTGATCATATTAATCCAAAACCTAACCTTTTGGAGTGATTTGACTCGTAAAACACTAAATTATGATAAGCTTAGTATTGATAACATGCGCTTATTATACCAAGTATTGATAACATGCCCTTTATTATACCAAGCCTACTATCGGAAACATGCCCTTATTATACCCTTGCCTAGTATTGATTCATGTTTGACCTGCTATTAATTAGGTTGACTGTGTGTTAGTGCCTAGTATTGATTCATGTTTGACCTACTATTAATTAGGTTGACTGTGTATTAGTTGTGCATTTTAAGTTAAGAACAGACACTTTGTAACTCCATTCATTGTTGCCGTTCTCAAGAATCGCAACTCTAGTAACTCCTGTCTGTGATAGCCATGGCTCAATTACAGAAATATTTGCTAATTATTATGCTCTCCCAGCTCATGTGTACATCTTTAGTTCAAACTGCATATGATCGCAGTCATTATTCGAATAAGATTATTGGCGGAGGAGTGAAGGCCACGTACTGGCCATCCTACACAGTCTCTTTCACGCCTCCATCCTCCATTAACGCATCCCTCTTCATGCACATCTTCTATGCTTTTGCAGACTTAAACGACCAGAGTCCAGACATTCCAGGTGGAATTTCTTGCCACTGACAAACCCGCAGAATTCACCCCAAATTTTTAGCCCAATGATTTTATGCAGTGGACCTATCTTAAATTTGTGAAAACCTAACTTCCATGTTGGAAGTTATTGAGTGAAATGTTTGGGGTGTTGTTGCTGAGCCAGTAGTGAACTGCTATGTGCTTAATCCCAGAGCATTGAATTGCTGGCTCATTGATATTCATGAACTTCTTTCATGCAAGTTGCAACATACAACATCTTGACCGCTTTCATCTTATAATTCCTCAAATCAGAAAATCAGAATTGGAATGAACGAATTGAACAATAGCAAGGACAACACGTCTTCTGCTATTAAGATGCCCTAAATTAAAAAACCCTCACATAACCCAAAACTTTGAAAAAATCTTAAACTAACATCTTATAATACCTAAAATCAGAAAATCAGAATTGGAATAAAGGAAAACCCTCACATAACCCAAAACTTTCAAAAAACATTAAACTAACATCTCATAATAACTCAAATCAGAATTGAAATAAACGAATTAAACAATAGCGAAGACAACACCTCTGAGTCTTCTTCCATTAAGATGCCCTGAATTAAAAAAACCCTCACATAACCCAAAACCATACCACTAATGGTTTTTTGACTTCACAAAATTCTAGCGAAAACAAAGCTTTGGAGGTCCCTTTTGGTAAACCAGATACTATGCCTGACCTGCTGAAGGGCTCAAGTTTGAAACTCGGTCTCCCATATGATTTTATGTTCAAACTTACTATAATTATAATAAGTGCACAATCCTCCCATGGGGCCTAGAGTTTTGGGACCCTCCGATTAGTGGCCATAACTCAAGTCTGCAAACAACTTAGGACTCAGGACTCAGGAGAGTGGGACGAAATTGCAAGGCACGCCTGGTAAAATAGATTTAAAAGGATGCCTGGTAAAACTCATTACTTGACATTACACTGTAACCCTCCATGGAGAAACCACAGTGCAGAGCCCAAGACAACCGCCCGTCGGCTGCTAAGTTCATATTAAGCAATCCATCTATAAACTTTAAATGAATCCGTGGGAAGCCCTAAAAAAACAAATTGGAAATCCATAATAAGATGGATAAAATAGTCTACATACCTGTAACTTCATTTTTCTGCTTAGCAGAATCACATTCACCAGTTCTTGCTTCACTTATTTCGATTTTGAGTGATCCCAGGCTCCCATAGTCCCTGCAAATTGGTTTATTCTGGGCCGTTTAGAGCTGCCAAATGCAAATTGAAATGGCTGGGAAGTGGGTGGGATGACTCCTTGATCTTCGAACAACCGGGCCAAAACACAAACCTGGAACTCCCCTACACTAGCAACTCAAAACCCCAGGTCCAAAATGCAACTTTCCAAGTTCCAACAACAGACTCCAATCTCTCTTGACCAGCCAGAACAACACGTTACACAACCTCTCCAGTTCAACAATTCAAACAAGAAACCCCACCAAACAGGAACTCTTAACAATGGAAACTTAGACTGCAATTCCCATCCACAAGAAACCGAGAGCTCCAGGTCATAAATGCAAGATTACACCCCAATTTCCTTCCATGGACTAGATTGCAACTCCTCTAGTCCAACAATTCCAACGAGAAATGTCACGACTCACAAAAGAATAAACCTGTGAACAAGGATCAAATAAAAGCCAAATGAAAACCCTAAATTCTAATCCTATGCAAATTGCAAATTTGCAATCCATATTATCCATTCGAAATTCTAATTCCGTTGAAAATTCAAAATTGTACCCAGTTACCAGTACCCACAGCCACTACTACATTGATATCACAACACTGCAGGATCCATTTAAAACCAAAACAGTGGAAGATGTGAGGGGACTAGTCACTCGGGGAAGGAGTTAATATGAAATGATAGATTACCAAATTCCAATTTAGTGATTACACTGATTTAAATTAGCCTGATTCACCGAGCGGCGAGGTCCGAATCACTGTATAATGTATTAATAAATTAATATTATGTATTTCAATTTCCGGGTGACAGGTGTCACGGGTGACGGGTCCCTTTGTCCACATGGAACAAGCCCCGGCCCCCAGTTGCCCTAGACTCAGCCCACTAAAAAACTATTGACGGGAAGATTTTGGATAAGCCCTTCCAGCGAAATTTTAAAAAACCTTTTATAGTTTCCTGATTGACGGATGTATTCAGTAATTGAATTTATTTCGCATGTTAAAAAAAAATCGGTCTTCTATGACGGGTAAAAGGGTCCTTGACGGGCCCTGAAGGCTTCAAATTTGGAGCCTAATGACGATGTCCCTTCCTTGTGAACAGGCCCTCGGTCCTATGGGAGAGGGGAGCAGGAGGATTTGTCATTGACGGTGAGGGTCCCTTTACTTAGGGAGATGGCTTTCTTGGCCGCTTTGTTAGCATCAGCTTTCAATTTCTCAAGATATGGTAGAACTCTATTTTCCAGAAGGATTTTACCATTCTTTGGATTCTTCTAACAATCTGGTGCAGCTTCATCTAAGACGGGAGGGAATTAGTAACCACGGTCTGAATGATAAGCCAAGAGGATCCGAACACCATAGCTTCATTAATGAAATGACCAAGCATTTGAGAAAGGGGAGGGAATTAGTAACCACAGTCTGAATGATAAGCCAAGAGGCTTCGAACACCATAGCTTCCTTAATGTTATGACTAAGCATTTGAGAAAGACCTTGCCACATGGCAAGAGCTTCGATAATATTATTTGTGTCTTCTCTTATTCCCCAGGAATAGGTGAGTTCTATCTGGTCCTCGGGATAAAAAAAAATCCCTCCCACTCCCAGTTTTTAATTACTTATATACAAAGTTTTATTTTGATTTTTTTATAATAATTTTAATATTTTAAAATGAATTAAAATATTAAATTATATTTTTTATCAATTAATAAAATTTATATTTTTTTATAAATAATTTTTTTATATATATTTTTTATCATGTATGATTTTTAAAAATTTAAAAATATATTATAAAAAATTAAGAATTACAAGGTTAGTGTTTTATTCATTATAATGCTTTTAAGTCATTCAACAAATAAATCATTACTAATCAACAAAAGTTATAAGGTGGCAATGTTCATTGTCCTTATAAATTATGTCACATACAAAATATACATGTATTTATAATTTAAAATACCCAAAATTAATATTTGCAAATTTAAATGAGTGAATAACTCTCTTCTTTTAATAAATAATTTCCCCAAAATTACAAAGCTTTGTTTTAATTTGTACATAAATACAATTATTTAACTCTCAATTTTAACTAACTTGCAAAAGTCCAAAGCTTCATTCACCCTTTAGCTAACACATAAGATTTAATAATGACACCCTTTCATTACAACAATACCATATAATCTAGTTGAAATATGCTCAGTTTATTAACAATTTCTTTAAATAAAAATGAATGAATTAGCTGGAAGTTTTTATACCCATAGGCATATTTATTTCAACTTTGGGGTGGGGTGGAGGTTCCTGAATTTTAATTATAAATTATCAATGTCAGAATAAAGAAATCTCTAATATTCTTCATCGTCTCCACTTATGAAGGGTTCAGATTGAAACCTAATCTAATTGTTATTAAAAAAATGCGGTTAGTGTGAACAAAAACCGTCTGCCTAGTCTATATAGCATAGATCTAGAACAAAGCAAAAACAACTATGAAATCCTTTTCCTAGATTTAACAAGATTACTTGACTGTAATGAAGCCTTACCTTCTCTGTAAATTAGGTTGTCCTTTCTGGCTGGAAATCTTTAGCTCAGTTGACGTTTGAAGAACCTACACATATCAAAGCCAACAAAGCAACAAGGAAACAAACAAGATAATCTAGCAAATATATATCAATGATCAAAGAGAAAGATAATAAACAATGAGTTATAAACAACGAATTACACAAAGTTTATGGGAAAGGGAAAACATACTGGATTAATGAAATGAACGGAAAGATTACAACCAAAATAACTAAATTGGTGTTGTGCTTCTCTCCACAAGTATTTTGCCTTCAAACTCCAATCTCTTTGCCTCTCAATCCTAGAATAATTTCAACAGTATAAAGGTGCTTTCTTGGTCCTCCCCAAGCCATGAAGGTAACCTTATATTTATAGGCCAAAAGGAGATCAAATGGGTTGATATTTTGTTGGAGGAAGTTGAGGGATCATCCCTAGGGGCTTGAATGCCACCTAATATAATTGGTTGGGATAACCCTTCACGAGGGATTTCTTCTAGAAATCTCTCGAAACTCTGTTTTTTACCTGTCATTGAGTGCATATACTCTTTACATACTAGCAACAGGCATCAGGAATGGCCAACGCTCCTTGTTCAAAGGCAAGGAGTATCACCAATGCTTTTTGTCCAATAGCAACCAACGTCATCCTTGGTTGATGCCTTATGTCAAGAGACAAGGCGTGCCAGAGATCCTAGAAATGAGCTTCTATCAAGGAAAAATTCATCCAAAAAGTAATTTGGCATATGAACTTTAGGGATCTAGGAAAAATGACAATATTTTGGTGTAACAGCTAAATGGATGTAATAAGTGAAATACTTTGCTAGATGTGGTTGTGAGGATGAGGCAAAAGACTATCAGTTAAAGACATTTCACAGTACTAGATACTCTGAGCTATGTGCTCTAACTGACTCAAAACATGGCTATCGACTAATACATTTCAGATCCATGTATAAATGACCAGGTCATGGATACCAACATACAATGTAGATCCATGGCGAATAAAACTCAAATTTGGACATAGATACCAGACATACACTGTAGATCTATGTCATCATGACTCAAACTTGAGCATAGCCACCATACATACATTGTGGATCTATGTAGTGACTCAATCACAAATACTCCATCACAACCAGGGGAGAGGCAAATATTCATAGTAAACACCAAAACACCCATGGTCTTCATTCCAATCACAAATAGTACAATTCTATCCACGTGAATAGATTTCCTGATGTCGAACATGGTAGAAACCACTTGATTATCGGTTGTTGATGTGTACCATTAACAAGTGCGAGGGAAATCACCATTGATGTCAATGATTCCCAAGGTACCCTAGTACATTCCTTCGAATGTGAATAGATGAGTTGAAGTCGAACAATCAACAAATTATTTCAATTAAAGGCCAATGATGGGAGTCTACTGTCGAAAGCGAGGAAACCTTCCATTGAGGCATGTAGGCTTCAAGGTACTAAATGGTTTCTTAAACTAATTCCTAGATGATGTGTTGGTGTCGACGGGAATAGACTCATTGAAGGATGGCCATGATGTTTCCCCCGTCATCGACATGAAACTGGAACAAAAGTGATTTGAAGTGATTTTGATCATGGAGCAACCATGGGACTAACAAAGATATGAACAACATAAAGGAAGGTAAGTTATCTGTAGAGGTTGGTTGTAATAAAAGAATCCCCTTGAACATTAAATGACATGACAAGTGACTTGACAACATTGACTCAATGAGGTAGAGACCAAATATAATGCAAAAGAAAAGATGATGCATTCTTTGAATGAATCAAAGGAGTAAAATGACTCATGAAAGTGGATCGACTTGAGGACAAGATGATTACCCAATTGTTTGAATGCAATGTAGATTAGTGCCATGTTCAAGGGTGACTATAAGCTTCCATTAAAACACATGATTTTTTTCCATTCCCTTAATTTCCCCATCACGATGGATGAGTACCTCTTTTCTTTTTAATGAGCTGGAAAAGGGTAACAAACGTTCAATATAGCTCATCATAGCATGAATCCAATCTCACATGTTTTATGAACTTGAGAAATGAGGTGTTTAGTTCTAAAAGGTATTTCATCGTTTGATTTTTACGAGTCTGAAGAAGGTAAAATCTGTCTTGTTTCATGTTTAGAGAGTCTAAGAGGACTAAAGAAAACTCCGATGTGGAATTTTTCATAAATTTAGTCCCCAATGTCCAAAAAAGTGGAAAATGATACATAGGAGAGCTCTTCTAGTTATGGTAAACTAGAGTATACATTTATCGTAAATTAGTCTAAATGGTCTTGAAAAGGGATAAACTATCACCATATAGACGACCCTTCGAATACTTTTACAAGCGTGAAAGAATCAAGTTCTCTTGGAAATCTTTTCATATTTAGAGAGTATAAAAAGAACTTAAAGACAACTTTAGGGGGTTCCTTTTCTCATAACAATTTTAATGAGCCCGAAAAGCGATAAAAGTATACTTGACACCTTTTTACTTGGTTTTTAACGAGCATTATTATGCTACCAAAATCACTCAGAACCTTTTTCATGTTTGAATACAGAGCATGAAAAAGAAATAAACTAAGCTCAACACCCTTTTCATGTTTTAACCAGAGCACAAAAAATGTAAAAAGTAAGCTCAACACCATATTACTGTTTTTAATGAGCTCGAAGATCAGTTGGAATAACGCTCAGGGTATCTACTTAATTTTTTAATGAGCTTGACACAGAATAGGAACTATTCTCAATATGTCATTTCAAGGTTTAGCGATCTCGAAACTAAAAAGAAAGTATGCTCAAAATGAGTCCCATTGATAGGTGTTTCCCCAACATGATGTCCAATGGTTGGTACTTGCCCCCAGTATAATTGGAAAGTAGCTTAACTCCAACATAATATAAAGAGGTTGGAGACATGCCCCCCAAGCTTCATTTCATCTGCTTACTCTTTTCTTCATCCAACTAATTTATGTGTTACTCCTATGAAAAGTTTCACTAAAAATAGAGGAAGAAAGAAGATCAAGTGATACAAGAAAATAAAATGAAGGTTCAAGTTAAAATAATTGACACAATGGAATAATTTGTTTCATTTTTTAGCGAGATTGACATGAAAATGGAACTCTTCTCATGATGAGCTTGAGGTAGCCCATTTCATTTTTAACGAGTTGGAAAATAAATAAAACTATGCTTGAGGACACCTGTTTCATTTTTTAACGAGTTTGAAAAAAAATGAGAACCATGCTCAAACTCGGTTTTATTTTTTAACGAGCTTGAAACTAGAAATAAACTTTGCTCAATAACACTTGTTTCTTTGTTTAACGAGCTTGACATAGAATGGGAACTATCATCAAAGTTGGTTTTATTTCTTAACGAGACTGAAACCAGAAGTAAACTATGCTCAAGAGTTTATTTTATTTTTTAACGAGCTTGAAATAGGAAATAAACTATGCTAAAAACAATCATTTCATTTTTTAGCAAGCTTGACACAGAATGGAAACTATGATCGAAGTCGATTCTTATCCAACATGATTTCCAGGGGTTGTAAGGCTTCCCCACTTACATAAGAAGTTATCGGCTTAACTCTAGTATGATGTAAAGAGAATGGAGACATGCCCCCCAAGTCTCCCCATGATAAGAAGAAGATATTGGTTTACAAACAATTGAACTTCGACACGATGTACAATGTCAAGAGACATGACCAATGAATGGGAAGGAAACACAAGAACATGTGGTGCATTCAGCCAAATATTACGAATAACTGCTATACTATGATGTGACTATGATTAGGTTTAACAAAGGAAAGTTGATTAATGGTCACAATCTTCCCATCAGGGGGAAAATGCATCACTTGAAAGAGTGTGGACACTACAACTTTCATGGCATAAAAATAATCTCGTCCAAGGAGCATATTAAAATATAAGGTACCTTGGACTACCATAACATCGATGCAGGCAATTTTCCCTCCTAGGTTAAAGGCAAATGAGAAAATTCTTAATCAATGTGGAAAAAGATTGTTTCCCTAGTCTACATGGGGCAAATCTAGAAAAAAAGAATCATAGCGATGCATCCTTTTCCTAGATCATGGAACTACTTGAATGTGAAGCTTTCTTACCTCAATGATGAAGGTGATCCTCTCCTTGTAATTCTACCGCGGTCATCTATACCTACAAAATAAGATGAATAATAAGATACAATAGTGAAATCAACAATACAATTCAAAGATCTATACTAATAGTCAAGGAGAAAAGCAATGAATGATTGATATTAACAAAAATCATTCATGGAAAAGGGGAACATGTTTGTATTAACAATATAAGAGAAGAAATCCACAACCAAATCCTTGACGTTGAAGCCTTGTTCTCACAATGCCTTTGACATCACTTTCACACACACTCTACAAGCTCTACATGCCTCACTCACAACTACACTCTTTGCCTCCTATACTAAGTGATGATTCAAATAGCATAAAGGTGCTATCTTGGTTCTCTTACCTCCCACTATCCATGAAGGGAAGCTCATATATATATGCCAAAGGAAGCCCAAAGGGGTTGAGATATTTTGGGAGGAAGGTGAGGAATGATCCCTAGAGGCTAGGGGAACGGATGCCACCTACTCCAAGTAGTTGGGATAACCCTCCACGAGGACTTTTGTTTAGAAGGTTCTCGAAATCTTCTCTTTTTACCTTTTTGACAGTGTTGACGCTCCTTGTATGGGAAAGCTGTATCATTGCTCTTTTTCTTGAGGCAACAAGTGTCATCGATGCACTATGTCAATAGGAAAGAGGCGTTAGACAGGTCTGACACCCTATTCCAGGAGGCAAGGTGTGTCATACCCCATAGAATTGGGAAAAAAGCTATTCAAAAGATGTTTTGGCCATATCACTTTAGGGGATTGAGCATAGAAACCAATTTTAGGTGTAACAAAATTATCCCCAAAGTATGAATCTATAAGGATATGATAGGTGAAATGCTTTTCTAGATGTGATATGGAATCAGAGGAAAAAGAGTGACAACTGAAGGTTTGTCATAAGACCAGTTACAAACTATCTTACTCAAATCATGGTTGTTGACCAATACACTACAGATCCATGCATAATGACCATGCCATGGCTACCAACAATACATTGTATATCCATGATTAATAAGATTCAAATCAAGACATAGCTACAAAATATACACTGTAGATCTATGTCATCTTGATCCAAACTTGAGCATAGCCACCAGACATAGAATGTGGATCCATGCAATGAATCAAGGATTACTCCATCACAACCTGAATATAGGCACATATTCAAGCGAATACCTAGGCATTCAAGGTATTCATTCCAATCCAAAATATTATTAATTTATCCATGTGAATCGATGTCCTGATGTCGAACATGGTAGAAACCACTTGATTACTGGTCATTGATGTATACCATTAACAAGTGTGAGGGAAATCACCATCAATGTCAATGATTCCCAAGGTACCCTAGTGCATTCCTCCGAATGTTAATAGACAAGTTGAACTCGAAAAATTGACAAAATATCCCGATCAGAGTAAAATGATGAAATCCCACTGTAGAAAGCGAGGAAACTTGCCATTGAGGCATGCAGGATTCATGGTACTTGATTGGTTTCTAAGAGTAATTCCCGAATGATGAGATGAAATCAATGGGAATAAACTCATCGAATAAGGGCCATAAATTCCCCCCCATCATTGACACAAAACTTGAAATAAATGTGATTTTGAAGTGATCATGATATGGGAAAAACCATAGAAATGACTTAGATATGACGGACTTGAAGGAAGGTAAAGTAACTGCAGAGGTATATTGTAGTAAAGAATCCATTTGAACATTAAACGACACGACAAGTAAGTTGGAAGCATTAACTCAATCGAAGTAGATATTAGATATAATGCAAGGGAGGGACGATGCATTCTTTGAATTGAATCAAAGGAGTTAAATGACTCATGAAAGTGGATTGATTCGATGACAAGTGGAATACCCAACTATTTGTATGAAAATGTAGATAGGTGCCATGTTCAAAGGTGGATGAAGTTGCCATTAATACAAATGGAATATATTCCCCATTCACTTAATTTCCCCATCACAATGGATGCGTACCTATTTGATTTTTAACGAGCTTGAAAAGGGTAACAGATGCTCCATATATCTCATCGAATGATCAGTCCATCCTCATATGTTTTATGAACCTAAGAAATAAGGGGTTCATTCCCAAAAAGGGCACTTCAACATTTAATTTTATGATTCTAAAGAAGGTAAACTGACTCATCGTTTCATATTTAGAGAGTCTGAAATGACTAAGAAGACTCCAAAGTGGATTTTTTCATATATTTAGTCCCCAAGGTCTGAAAAAGTATAAACTGATACCTAGGAGGACTCTTCTATTCATGATGAACTAGAGTATACATTTTTTGTAAATGAGTCTAATCGGTCTGAAAAGGGGTAAACTATCACCGAATAAAGGACCTTTTAAATATTTTAAAAAGTGTGAAAGAATCAAGTTCACTTGTCAATCTTTTCATATTTAGGGATCTTTAAAATAGCTTAAATATGACTCCACACAGATTTCCCTTTTTTGTTATCCATTTTAACACGACCGAAAAAGTTGTAAAAGCACACTCGATTCCTTTTTCACTGAATTTTTAACATGAATGACAAGGGTATAAAAGGTGCTTGAAACTTTTTTCAACTTGAACTTGAGCATGAAAAAGTAAAAAAGAGGCTCAATTGTAACAAAAAATGCCCATTAAGACCCTGAAATCGTCAAAAACAATGTTAGAACCATTCCACTGTGAAAACTATAGAAAATTCATAATAAAACCTCATATTATTTAAATATTCAATAATTATTATTAATTTAAAAAATAAAAAACTAATATAAAATACTGAAATAGTTAAAAAATTTTACCATTGTGATTTTTTACCATAGAGCTAGGGTGAAAATTGTGTTTGAGAGAGGAATTTGTGATGAATATTCTAGGAGTTGCGGGCATCCATTCAATGAATCGTTAGAAGTAGGTAAGAATTGACATCCTTCCCTTTCTTTTCAAGGTTTAAATTTCATCTTTTATCATGTTGTTTTAGTGTTTTGGGAGGAGTTTTTAAAGGGAAGGGCATGCCCAAGGCGACACTCTTTTCCCTTTCAGGAGGTGCATCGACACACTTCATGAAAGGGGAAAGAGCATCAAGGTCAATCCATCTCTTAGGAGGGACTACATCGTCACTCTATTCTCATAAGGAAAGAGTGTCAACGGCCATGACTCTCCAAAAAACCAAAACCAAGCATGAAATTCAAGTTTTATTTCAATGAATGGGGTCTAATGGTTACCTTATGGATGTCCCACAGGTGTCTGCATAAAAAATGGTGATTTGTGTTAGTTTTTATTTATATATGATTATTTTATCAAGGATATTTATCTGAAAGAATAAAAAGTACACAAAGATTGATCTAATCAATAGTTGGCATGTTGTCGAACTTTGACAAAGTCTTGCACTTCAACTACTTTGACAAACCTACTTTGATTGCTTCGACAGGTTCATCATTGGCTTCAAAAAGTTTGAACCTCGACACAACCGACATTAAAAAACCTTGATAGGTTTCACGATCGACATACAACATCTTGACATGCCTTGTAGGCACTTGTCTAACATCGACAGAATGTACCTGTCTTCTAGTCGTATACGACAGTTGAACTTATGAACCATTATAACTTCTTGTAAGTGAAAGTAACGGGTAGCCACCGAAGTGTCTCAGAATTCTATATAAACATGTACATTATTGTAATGATCAACCATATTTCATGAAGAAGTAATGTAGAAATTGGTTCGAACTCTTGCATATTGTCTGTGTGCATACTTTCTGTCGATATAGTGTATTTCCTGCTTTCCTTGTTCTTTTTCTAAGCTTCCGCCATAACAGTGCTTGACTCATTCAGTCGATTGTTGTCCCCAGCGTACACCTGGGCATGATTTGGATCATTGGTATCATAGCTTGATCTTGTCCTTATATTAAGTTACATAATCACCTCCATCAAATTTATTTAACTTATTCTTGTTCAAACATGCTCGCAAACTCAACATAACAAGCAGACACTTCCTTAGACTTCAGAAAACATGGCCAAAGAAGCATACAATATAGATTCAATTGACAAGATAGAACAAATCATAGGAAAATCATTGGCTTGCCAGCGGACCGAAATGTTCACCTAGCTCAACGAGATTCTCATGCGATGCGCTTCAAACTCTTGGGAATCCTCGACACAACCTCAATCCGATAAAATCAGCCCCTTCAAAGTGAAAATGAATCTGGACATACTGACTCTTGAAGGCAATATTGACGTGGAATCCATTGACAATTGGGTTCAAAAACTAGAATCATGCTACTCTGTGAATAAACTCTCTAAAGCATAAAAGATCACCATTACACCCGTAAAGATGTCGACCTCCGTACACTATTAGTGGGAAAATTATCGATAAAAATGGAAAAAGAAGGCGACCCCATAGACACATGGAATTTTTTTTTCGAGTATGTCTGAAAGGAGTTCTACTCGCTTAAGTATATTGAACAGCAGTATAAGAAGTGGCAGCAACTAAGGAAATGGAAAGATCAGTCCATATAGAGTTATACCAATGACTATTATCGACTCATGGAAATACTTGGCGTCCAAGAAGAAGAGAAATTATTTTTCTTGAAGTACGTTAGCGGTTTATCCTCATACATTCAGCAAGAGATGGAGTTTCTTATTGTTAGTACACTTGCAAATGCATTTCATTACACCAACAATATTGAAGCTAAACAAAAAGGAAAATCATGTTTCACGAACAAGACAATAGGTCGAACATCCGACAAGAAGTCATTGGTGGAATTTGACAAGTCAAAGCACCCTTTTCAACAGACTTTGCCAAATCCCAATCATCAAAAGAAGAAATTTTAGAAAGACATGAGCGATTGTAGAAAAAAATATCCTACCGGGAAATGGTGTGACTATCACAATTCAACATGGCATGAAACGTTAGAATGCAAAGCTCGAAAGACATTTTTTGGAAAAATTTTCGACCTCTGACTTGTTTGACAGAACCCTGGTAGAATCTGATCCATATGTAGCAACCCTTTTGGCTTCAACCTCGACCACTCTGACAGTCTCAACTATTGTCGATGAGGAGGAACAAGAGCGCATGATCCATACATGGATATGGTTTCATAAAAATCCATTACATCTTATTGTGGATAAAGGTAGCCAGAAGAACTTCGTTTCTGAAGATATTGTGAAGAAACTTGGTCTTGTCACCACTCCACATCCTCAGCCTTACAATATCAGTTGGATGAAGGATAGATAGGAGCTAAGGATCACACATCAATGTAGAATCACCTACTTCATTAAACCTTTTGAAGATGAAGTACTCTGTGATGTGTCACCACATTCTGTAGCCAACGCTTTGTTTGGGAAACCTTACTTGTGGGATCGACACAATACATATCAGTCATGACTTCAGAAGGTGATTGTCAAAATTTAGAATCAATGGTACGACATACTAGAGCAACAACCTACATCAACGGTTTCTACGATAACTGCCAAAAAAACAAGGAAGATTATCAACCATGCCCATAAGTTTGCATTAATTATGATAAATCCTCAGCATTCCAGAAGGACTGTAGCAATGAGTCGAATCACCGACCAGCGTAGCTCTCAACAACAACAACAAATCGACAACATTCTTGAGGAATACCAGAACGTATTTCAAGATCCAAACGGAGTACCTTTGCATTGTCAGGTAAAACAATCCATTGAACTTGCTCCTGGTTCTTCATTACCTAACACATATGCTTACAAAATATCCATTCTTGAGAACAAATAAATTCGCAAGCAAATCTAGGATTTGATCGACAAGGGTCATATCCTCCCCAACTCTTCTCCTTATGGAAGTCCAGTTGTCCTATTTCCAAAGAAAGATGAGACTTGGCGCATGTGTATCGACTATCGGTATCTCAATAAGATTTCAGTAAATAAAAAATACCCTCTTCCACGAATAGATGAACTCATCAAAAGTTTGGAAGGTGCTAAGTTCTTTACGAAACCCGACCTTAAGTCAGGATATCATCAAATTTTGATCGAGTCCACTGATGTATGGGAAATAGATTTCAAGACCAAGGAAGGATTATTTGAATGGTTATTCATGCCTTTCGGCTTAACCAATGCACCTAGAACCTTCATGAGATATATGGATGACCTTCTATGACCTTTCATCGGCAAGTGTGTCATTGTCTATCTCGATGATATTTTTGTTTTTAGTTGATCATGGGAAGAACATGTTAGACAACTTTGACAAGTATTCGTCACTCTCTAGCATTATCGACTATATCTAAACATGGACAAATTCTCATTTGCAATGACCCACATCAAATATTTGGGGTATGTAATTGACTCTGCAGGCATTCATGTTGACCCAGAAAAAGTACAGATCCTCAAAGGTTGGCCCATTCCTCAAAACATTCATGTAAGAATTTTTCTTGGTTTCATGAATTTATATCGATGGTTCATACTTGGATTCAGTCATATCGCATGGCCTTTTAATCAGTTGACTAAAGGAAATGGAAAAATATCTTCAAATGGACACCGACACAACAAGAAGCTTTTGAACAACTCAAAAACAAGATTTGTACTACACCAGTACTTGTATTGCCTGATTTACATCAACCCTTTGAGATTGAGACGGACACATCGAACTATGCTCTCGGTGCAGTGATCACTCATTCAGGTCACCTAGTTGCGTTTCATTCTAAGACTTTCAACGACACTATTATAAGGTATTCGATGTATGAAAAATAGCTATACACCATTGTGTAAGCTCTTAAGCAATGGAGACACTACATTCTTGGAAAGGAAACAACCATCCTCACTGACCATAAACCTTTGTAGTTCGCTCCTTCCCAATCGAAACTATAGAAAACCTGACAACTTAAGTGGATTAATTACCTGCAACAATTTCAGATGGTAATTATGTATTGGAAAGGAAAATACAATGCCACAGTCGAGGCCCATTACTCTATTGTCTACAGTGATCAGTATGTAGGGTTACACCACCACTACTTGGCCATACTTGTATTTGATAGACTATGAATTCTCCACAATTTATCGACAACTTCAGACCGCTGTCTCCTACTGATTACTTCCTAAAGGACGCCTTGCTATACAAGCTTGGACAACTTTGTGTACCGACTAGTGAGCACCAACATAAGCTTATTTGGGATGAGTACTACAACAAGACTGCAAGACATTTTTGAGTCGCAAAAACACTTGTTATCCTCCAGAAGTATTTTTACTAGCCTTCACTTAAGTCATACGTCAACAAGCACATTCGATCATGCGTGGTTTGTGCCATTTCTAAATCGCTGAATTGATGACAAGGACTGTACACACCCCTTCCAGATCCTAGTCGAGCATGAGAATCTATTTCTATGGACTACTTGATGGGATATCCTACTACCAAACATCATCATGATGTGATCTTAGCAGTAATCGACATATTTTCCAAGATGGATATCCTTATACCATGCAATAAGACTACAACACATCAGACTGCTCAACTCTTATTCGAACATGTGTGGAAACATTATGGCCTCTCGATGACCATTATTTCTGACAGAGATGCTATATTTTTCAACATATTTTGGAAAACTCTGTAGAAACAGCTCAAAATGAGACTTTCTTTGTCTACAACCTTCCATCTGCAGACAGATGGAAAGACAGAAGTTGTAAATCGCTTGGTAGTACAACTTCTTCGCATGAACAACCACAAGCATCATCGAACATGGGATGAAAACCTTCCATACATACAACACAACTACATTCGTGCTCAACGCAGTTCTATGGGTAAGAGTCCATTTGAGATATGTTATGGAGTTCAACCCTCAACGCCTATCGACTTGATCAGTTCCTCAATACAGTTGAACGAAACCGGATTCGAAGGATGAGAAGTTGAAAAAGAATTGAAGTTCAGAGATCAAATTTACAACATCTAGAAGCAAGCACATGAAATGTTGCAACGAGCTAATGAAAAAGCTAAGTCTTGACACGACAAGCATTGTATTCCTCATTCATTCCAAATTGGGGATCATGTTTGGTTACATATAAAGAAGGAGCGCTTCACTAGTCCATGCAGAAAGCTAAAACCTTTGTGATATGGTCCATACAGTATCCTTAAATAGATTGGCGAAAATGATTTTCAGCTCCATATTCTTGCATTCCTTGGCCTACATCCAGTTTTCAATGTAGATCTACTTCGACCATACCATGCACCATTGTTGGAACAAAACGACTTGCATACAATAGAAACCAAAGACAACCATCCAAATGTTCAGGAACATCTTCTTTGCAACACCATTGTGGGATGACGCGTATGCCATACAAGGACGAACCCCATTCCCTTGTTTCAAGTGGCTAAAGCTGGAAAAATCCTCGTGCAAGGTAAATGGTACTCTGCTACTAAAGCAGCTAGAAATTTTCCTCACCTAAACGAATACACAATGGATACCATTGTTTCTTAAGGAAGGAGGAATGATCCAACCAATAGTTGGCATGTTTTCAAACTATGACAAAGTCTAGAACTTTGAATAATTCAAGAAGCCTACTTCTACTGCTTCGACAGGTTCAACATTGGCTTCGACAAGTCCGAACCTCAACACAACCGACCTCGATAGTTTTCACGATCGACATACAACATCTTGAAATGCCTTGTCGTCACCTATAGAAAATCGACAGAATGTCTCTGTCTTCCAGTCATTTGCGATGGTTGAACTTTCGAACCGTTATAACTTCTTGTAACTAAACATAATGGGTAGTCACCCAAGCATCTCAACATTCTATATACACATGTACATTATTGTAACAATCAACCATATTTCATGAATAAGTAATATAGAAATTGGTTAGATCTCTTACATATTGTCTATGTGCATACTTTCTGTTGATATAGTGTATTTCCTTCTTTCCATGTTCTTTTTCTAAGCTTCCATGATAACAATGCTCGACTTATTCAGTTAACCATTGTCCCCAGGATGCACCCGGGCATGATTTGGATCAAATATGCATAAGATATAAAAGATACATGAGACACAAATATTTTCAATAGGGAAACCTTAAAGGAGAAAACCCCGCAAACTTCTTCAGAATAGTAATATGATCAAAAGCAGTAGTATTAAACAACTATCTGCCTCTCCTCCCTTCTCTCTCTTGCGAACTTGAGAGTGTGAGGTGTGTATAAATGAGGGAGAGAGCCTCCCTATTTATAATATTTCAAGTTACTGACCAAACATAATACTAGGGCCCACATGTCTTCCCTAACATGGCCTACTTCTCCCAGAGAGACTCCAAATACACATTACATGATGTTACACTGGGGACTATTTACCCAACTTACAATGAAGTTTGTACCTCGAGGTATAGACACAATTAATACATCCTACAAGGGGGTAAACACATTCCCAATGGGGGTGCAACAACATATAATTATAATACACATCAGAATATATTCCGAAGTTACAAATACATCAACACTGCCTCTTAACTAGGAAGGTATTCTCTCTCTTTATAGTCATCAACATATCTGGTCAATCCTTCATCACAGATTCATCATCACAGAGTCATAGAGTCATCATCATAGATGATTCCATCATCATTTTATTATTTGATCATCATACCATACTATCTATCATCAGAAGTTTCTATAGATCCAACCCTTTTGCATGCTAGATGTAGGATGCTAGTCCTCTTCTAGGTCTACATCACATCTCGAGTAAGCTATCATGTTGGAGCTGTCTAGGACCTTCTTTACATTTCCATGAAAATAACCTATGTCTTCTACCTTATTCTCATCGTATCCAAATAATCTCTTTTTCCTTGCACAAATCAAGAGAAAGAACAAAGCTTTAGATGCAGACAACCTGTGTTTCACCATAGTAGTAAGCCAGGATATTTTTTATGTCATTAAGAAAAATTACAGCTTCTACTATGGGAGAATCATCTAGGATCACACTCAGTGCATTACGTCTCTGGACGGTCAACCTAGGTTCTATTAGTAGAACTGCCTAGGTGCACCTCTCGTGCTTCATGACCTTATCATTTCCACATGGGAACACATATATAGATATATATGTAAGGACAGATTACGACCAAACAAACTGCTACATCAGTACCTTTTACATTCTCTAGTCAACCTCAAGGACTTATTACATTTGAAAAACCTGCGTCGAGGATATTTTATGTTCAAACAACCTTCGGGACGTATTACATCCAAGTAACCTATTTACCACGCCAGGTCTCATTTTACACTCGGAAAACCCACCAGGAGTATTACATTCGAGTAACCTACATATGACGCCAGGTCTCATTTTACACTCGAATAACCTATCACATGACGGATTACATCCAAGGATAACCTATGATATTTTCTAGTACTGATTACATCCGAGGACAAACTACAAGACTAATTACGTCCGAGCATTCTGCTTCACCATGATTTTTTCTTTTCCGCTCGGACAACCTGTCACATTTCCCATGTGGGATATCATGCATCAACTATTTCTAGCATAGAACACATCAAGACTAATTACATCCATGGATAACCTATGAGCTTTGCTAGGACTTATCCAAGGATAAACTACAGGACTAATTACGTCTGATAAACCTATGAGCTTCGCTAGGATGTTACGGTCAGAAAACCTATATTCTCTAGCTATGTTAGAACACATTACTCCCTATTTCGAGGGATCTCGATCTGGATCACACCAAGTATTTCTCTGAAGCAATCAAACTTCACTCTCGCAAGAGGCTTGTTTAACACGTTGACTATATTCTCCTCTATTTCCACGTACTGGAGCTTCAATGCTCCTCTCTACACCATATCCTTGATATAGTGGAACTTGATCTTGATGTGCTTCAACTTGTCATGTAACACAATATTTTTTGAAAGATTTACGAAACTATGATTGTCATAGAAGACACAAGTCACATCCAACTGGAGATAAAACAAGTCAGACAATATCTTTCGAAGCCACACTTCCTTGGAACTAGCTGAGAAAGCAACAACATACTCTACCTCAGCTGTACTCAGCAACACACATGATTACTTCCTACTGAACCAAGAGATCATGCCAGATCCCAAGCTAAAGCAACAACCTGAGGTGTTCTTCTTGTCAGTTGTGCTACCTTCCCAATCCGAATCAACATAACCATGTAGGTTAATCTTCTGATTTACATCATATTTGAGCCCATAATACACTATAACTTTTAGATACCTTAGTATATGCTTTGCAGCTATTAGGTGAACATGTCTCAGATCCGTCAGGAACTGGCTCGGGTTGTTCACCGTACAGAATATGTCCGGTATCGTATTCATCGGATACATCAATGAGACAATTATATGACGATACATTGTGGCATCGACCTTCTCGGATGAAGCACCACTCAGAAGCTTCAAGTTATATGCCATAGGTGTGGCCATTTCCTTCCAGTCTATCATTTTGAATCTCTTCAGAATCTCCATTGCATATTTTCCTTGACCAAGGAATATATCATTTGCACTCTGCCACACCTCCATGACTAATAAGTAGTGCATCATACCTAGGTATTTCATCTCGAACTCTGTAGAAAGTATCCTCTTTTCATCTCTAATGAGTTCCTCTTTGTCTGTTAAAAACAAGTCATCGACATATAGCAGGAGTATCATTGCTTTTCCATCTTTCACCTTGAAGTAGAGGTTGGAATCTTCTTTACTCTTGGTAAATCCCAAGCTCGTCAAGAATATATCCATCATGTACTCGGTGCTTGTTTCAATCCATACAAGGCCTTCTTCAATCAATTTTCACACATGGGTCTTCCCATCATGTGTCTCAAATCCTAGTGGTTGTTCCATGTACACTTCCTCCTCAACTACACCATTCAAGAAAGCTGTCTTGACATCTGTCTGGTGTATTTTCCATTTCAGAACTGCTGCCAAAGAAGGTATGGTCCTAATGGAAGTATACCTTGCCACGTGTGCAAATGTCTCTTCATAGTCTATGCCTTCTTTCTATGATAAGCCTTATGCTATGAATTTATTGTTATATTTCTTGATGATTCCATATAAAAAATGCTTGATCTTGTAGATCCACTTCAAAGTCAATCTGGAAGTACACTTGTCTCATTATCATTCATAGATGAAAAAACATAGATGGTAGTCCACAGGTGTACTATCCAGTTTCTGCAACTTGGTAAAGAGAAGTTTAGAATTTGTGTAAGTGAGTATAGAAAGCGACGACAAATTTACTTATGCTACAATAACTATTGCATGTTAGGATCTTAAGGATGCTTTTGTATGTCTATCAAATTTATATTTATTTATGGAATTTAGAGGTTCATGACAAAATGGTATCAGAGCATGGTGACAACACTTATCCTGAACATGCCCAACACTGAAGCTATTAAACTAGAAAAAATAGTTTTATATATTGTGGTTTGATTCTTTTCCAGAACACGAAGAGAAGGATAACCTTATTTTTGGAGCAAATTATGGCAGATGTATGAATGTCTGCGAAATAAGGATCTCATCCTAGAAATCCCGAACAATGAATATGGTAATCTAAGGGAGGGTGAAATTTGGGTAAACCTTAATGAGAGTCAAAACGATAACCCATCTGAGTTACAACAAACTTTTAAAGAACTTAGTCAATTTAAAATTTAATATATCAACGATTGCAATTCAAGTTAAAGTCGTGATTGGAGTTGAAGTTTATCTAAAGTTACATAATCTTTGGAGTTAATATAATAGTTATATATAATAATCGAATAGTTTTACTTGATCATGATTGGAGTTTTAATTAACAAGTTTAAGTTAAAGTTTAATTTTTCCAACTATCACGAAATGTACTTATCACATGTTAACTAATCTATTTTTTTTTTGAAATTGTTAATTATGAATTTTGAATGACGCCCATAAAATTAAAATGGATAGTACACTTGTCTCATTCTCGTCCATAGATGAAAAATCATAGATGGTAGTCCACCCCAAAATTCTATGATATAAACGCATATTAGTGTAATTAGATAGATGCTCAACTGGTAGATGGAAGAGTTTATTAGGAGTTCAAACAATTCTATTAGGAGTTCGATTGTTACACAAGTGTACATTAGCTAGACTCCTAGATGCCAAATGTACTTAGAATAACCCTTAAGCGATTATAGTTGAAGTTTATAATAGTTGTAAAATCATTGGAGTTCAACTAATATTTGTATCTAATAGTTAAGCTAATAGTTATCCAATATAACCATGATTAGAGTTGAAGTTAAGCTAATAGTTGTAGAATCATTGGAGTTAATCTAATAGTTGTATCTAATAGTTAATTTACAAGTTAATATATGAGCAATTGTACTTCAAGTAAAAATCGTGATTGTTGTTGTAGTTAAGCTAATAGTTGTATCTATTAATCGAATAGTTGTATTTAATAATCGAATAGTTGAAGTTGAAGTTTAATTTTTCCAACTAATAGTTGTATCTAATAGTTAATTTAAAAGTTAATATATCGACAATTGTAGTTCAAGTACAAGTCATGCTTGGAGTTGACATTTAGCTAATAGTTGTATCATCAATGGAGTTAAGCTCATAGTTGTATCTATTAATCAAATAGTTGTATCTAATAATCGAATAGTTGAAGTTGAATTTTAATTTTTCCAACTATCATGAACTGTACTTATAAGATGTTAACTAAGCTATTTTTTATTTTTTTGAAATTATTAATTATGAATTTTGGACGACGCCCATAGAATCAATCTGAACAATACACTTGTCTCATTATCATTCGTAGATGAAAAAGCATAGATGGTAGTCCACCCCAAAATTCTAAGATCTATATGCCTATTGACGTAATTAGATAGATGCTTAAATACCAGATGGAGGAGTTTATTAGGATTTCAAACAATTTTATTAGGAGTTTGATTGGTACACAAGTGCATATTAGCTAGAATCCTAGATGCCAAATGTACTTCAACTAAGCGTTTAAGCAATTCGAGTTGAAGTTAAGTGATTAATGTTGAAGTAAAGATAATAATTGTAGAATGTTTGGAGTTAAGCTAATATTTGTATCTAATAGTTAATCCAATAGTTATCCAATATAACCATGATTAGAGTAGAAGTTAAGCTAATAGTTGTAGAATCATTGGAGTTAACATAATAATTGTATCTAATAGTTAATTTAAAAGTTAATATATCAACAATGCAGTTCATGTAAAAGTCATTATTAGGGTCGAAGTTAAGCTAATAGTTGTATCATTAATGGAGTTTAGCTCATACTTGTATCTATTAATCGAATAATTGTATCTAATAATCGAATAGTTGTATCTAATAATCGAGTAGTTGAAGTTGAAGTTTAATCTTTCCAACTAATAGTTGTATCTAATAGTTAATTTAAAAGGTAGGATATTGTCACTTGCAGTTCAAGTAAAAGTCATGATTGGAGTTGGCGTTAAGCTAATAGTTGTATCATTAATGAAGTTAATCTCATAGTTGTGTCTATTAATTGAATAGTTGTATATAATAATCGAATAGTTGAAATTGAATTTTTATTTTTTCAACTATCACGAACTATACTTATCAGATGTTAACAACACTTATTTTTTTTTGAAATGATTAAATATGAAATTTGGACAATGCCCATAGAATCAATCTGGATAGTACACTTGTCTCATTATCGTTCGTAGATGAAAACAAATAGATTGTAGTTCACACCAAAATTGTAAGATGTATATGCCTATCGACGTAATTAGCTAGATGCCCAAATACCAGATGGAGAAGTTTATTAGAACTTCAAACGATTTTAGGTGTTCGACTGTTACATGTGTGCACATTAGCTAGACTCCTAGATGCCAAATGTACTTCGACTAAGCCTTAAACGATTAGATTTGAAGTTAAGCTAATAGTTGTAGAATCATTGGAGTTCAACTAATATTTGTATCTAATATTTATCCCATATAACCGTTATTAGAGTTGAAGTTAAGCTAATAGTTGTAGAATCATTGAATTTAAGCTAATAGTTGTATCTAATAGTTAATTTAAAAGTTAATATATGAGCAATTGCACTTCAAGTAAAAGTCAAGATTGGAGTTGAAGTTAATCTAATAGTTGTATCATTAATGGAGTTAAGCTCATAGTTGCATCTATTAATCGAATATATCTAGTAATCGAATAGTTGAAGTTGAAGTTTAATTTTCCAACTAATAGTTAATTTAAAATTTAATATATAGGCAATTGCACTTAAAGTAAAAGTGATGATTGGAGTTGACATTAAGCTAATAGTTGTATCATCAATGGAGTTAAGCTCATAGTAGTTGTATCTAATAATCTAATAATTGAACTTGAAGTTTACTTTTTCCAACTATCACGAACTATACCTATCGCATATTAAATAAGCTATTTTTGTTTTTTTTTTTAAATTATGAATTATGAATTTTAGATGTCACTCATAGAATCAATTTGAACTATACACTTGTCTCATTATCGTCTATAGATGAAAAAGCATAGATAATAGTCCACCCCAACATCGACATAAACATATATTTTTAAAAATATAAATAATTTTTTTAATAATATGTTTTTTATATAAAACTTTGAAATATAGTTTAAAATTATTTTTAATTAACTTAAGTTTTTTTTTTAATAAACATGTCAACAATTCAAATAAAAAACATTTATAAAAAGTAAAAGTATATTCACAAATTATTATTTAGTTTTTAACTAAATTTAAAATTTTATTAATAAAAAATAAACCAAAACGTTGATTAATATACATTGTTTACTATTCCTACTACCTAATATTATTGCTATTTTAATTTTATATAAATAAATTTGAAATATAATTTAAAATTAAAGTTTTTGGAATGTGATTTAAAATTATTTTTAATTTATTGAGTTTTTATTTTTATTTTTAATAAACATGTTAACCAATCAATTCAAAAACATTTATAAAAAGTAAGAGTATATTCATAAATTATTATTAAGTTATTAACTAAATTTAAAATTGTATTAATAAAAAATAAACCAAAACTTTTCATTATTATAAATTGTTTCCGACTCTTACTACTAATTATTGTTATATTAAAGTTATAGTCAATTTAGACTATAAATTAATGTATGAAACTACAATTTGACTCTTAAAGTTTATAGAGACGTACATAGTTTATCATATACATAACTCATTTCAATTTTTTGAAATATATATATATATATTATAAAACTGATTTTAAAGTTTTAAAATAGATGCACATGTCCCATATCTTTTTTTATTCAAGGAGACTACTTAATGTATACTTTATTGTACCTATACCCATGTTTAGAAAGTATGATTTTTTCGAAAGTTGTTAAAATCGTGAACTTTTTGTGGGTTAAAAGACCAACAACTCACTATATCCCTATTAATTATGTTGAGATACTTTGATACTACCTTAGATAAAGAATTAGGGAGCCTTTCTTTAGCAAAGCCAATTTTCTCTCCCAGAGCGCAACTCTTTTGCAACGATCCTTGCATGCATCTCTCATGCAACTCCTCTGGACTTGAGACTGAGCCCCTCTGTCTGCACCAATGTTGTATGCAACTCACACACAACCAATAACAAGTCTTGAAGACAGTGTCGACTGATTCAAGTACGATCTGATTAGGCCCGGGTGCATGGCCTCTTCTCCATCGGATCCTCCTCCGGAGGAGCCTCGACGCAGCTTGGATCTTGCTTTCTAGGCCTTAGTTTCCTCCACTCCGGCTCTCCTTGCTGCGTTGCCTCCAACCTTTTATTTTGTTAAATGAACAACTGTGCCCAAAGTCTAAATCATGTCGGGAGCTTCACGAATCAAAGCTCTTGCTTTAAGCGATCGAGGTCTCATTGGTCAGTTCTCAAGGATCTGGCCTTCGCCGAAATCCATTGAGATTTGGATCTCTAAAAACTGAATGCCTCTCATTGTCGAGGGTTTGCAACATTGTTTTTGCGGAAAAGGCTTCTACACTTTTTGATTCGAACACAAGAAAGATAAAGACCTCATTTTTTGAAGTGGTCCTTACTTCATGTGACCTAGAGGTCTATACCTCAATCGATGGAACCTCTCCTTCAATCCAGAAAAATATGTTCCCTCAGCAGTGTCGGTTTGGGTCCATCTCCCTCATTTACCTCTCCACTGTTGGAATAATGAATCCCTCTAGACTATTAGGAAGGCAGATTCATCGACAAAGCTGAACCGAAAGGCCCTCTATTCTCCTATGCTAGGATATGTGTGGAAGTAGATCTAGAGAAAGGACTACCAGAAGGAGTTAATTTATTCTTATTCATGGAAAGATGGGAATTCTATCAGAAGGTAGATTACATACAAATCCCCTTTAAATGCAGAAAATGCCATGAATACAGACATTTCGTAAAGAATTTCCCTAAATCTATCGAGGAAGAAGCTAAGAAAAATCACGAAGAGGGATGGAAACAAACCAAGAGAGGGAAAAAAATCAAACCCTACCTCTACTAACAACCCGAGAAAACAACAAGAAAAAACTTAAGAGCAAACTACAAAGAACAAGGGAACCTTTACCATCAATCAATTTGACTCTCTCCAAACTGAAGAAGGAGAAATCGTAGATCTGGAAAATTAGACAAAGGAAGACAGAATAGAAGCCAACAGGACAAAATCCCCTACTTCACTCTCTCCAGTAGCTGTTGAAGAGATCACTGGGAAAGCACCTAATGGATCAGCCTCCACTGCAGGAACCTGGGAAGATATGGTAGCAATAGATGAAGAGAACATTGAAAAAGCACTTGAAGGATCACCCTCCCCTGGGGGAACTTGGGAAGAAATGGTAAAGCATAGCAGAATCAATGCAAAGTCTACATCTCCAGGTCAATTGTCATCTCAAGAAACCCATGAAACAATAGATCTAGGGCCATCCCTAGCCACACGGGGAAGAAAATCTCAAAGACAACAACGAGAGCAAGAGGCAAAGAGAGAATTGGAACTAGGAAGGAAACTAAGCATAGACGATACACAACTTCTATAGAATGTCAAATATTCTAGATCCAAAGACTTCATATCCCGAGCAGGATCTCACACATCCAAGAAATAATGAAAGTAGTCTCTTGGAATTGCAGAGGCTTGGGAGGATCAATTAAGGTGGAAGCCTTGAAAAATATCTTAGATTTTGAGAAACCAGATATTCTGCTTGTTCAAGAGACTAAGATGCCAGGAGATGAGGTTATGAACCGGTCATCTCTCTTCTAGAAAAATAGAGTTCGAAAGGCCATTAGCTCCAGAGGTGCCTCAGGTGGAATTGCAACTTTCTCTAGAACGGATAAATACAAAATTAGATCAACAAAAGAAAATACTCATTGAATTTTAGTAGGATTTTAAAACAAAAGAAATCAAGACTCGATATTCATTTGTAATGTATATGGGCCTACCCATTACAGAGATAAGATGGATTTCTGGGATTCCTTACTCTCTTTAAATTTAAATCTATAAGGGAAAGACAATATCATGGTAGGGGATTTCAATACAACAAAATCAAGTATGGAAGAAAGAGGAGGATCGATCATAAGGGACCCTTTTGGTGAAAAGCTCAAAGATCTGATGGAAGATCTTGAAATTCTAGATCCCACACCCAGAAATGGGAAATAAACTTGGAACAACAAGCGGACAGGACCATGCCACATCACTGCAAGACTAGATCAGTTTCTGGTGAGTACAACCTTCCTACAAAAATATTTACTTCCTTCTTATTACATTATGTCTTCAGCCACCTCTGACCACAAACCCATCTCCATATCTCTTTCCCCTCCTAAAAACCTTGGCCCTATCCCCTTCAGATTCAACTCCTTTTGGTTGAACAATACCAAGACTCTAGATTTAATTCAATCAGCCTGGAACTCTACCTTCTCCTGCACCTCCAGCTTCATCTGGGAATCAAAACTCAAGGATGTCTACTCTGCTCTGAAAAATTGGGCTACCTCCTCCTACTCTAAACCTTCCATTACCAAAAAAAATCTCAATGCTGGACTAGACTCCCTTCACTCAAAAATGGACCTAGAAGAGATCACTCATGAAACCATTGCTTAGGAAAAAGCTCTAAAATTTGCAATTTTAAAAGCAGTTAGACAAGAGGAAGAGACTTTGAGAATAAAATCTCTCCAACTTTGGCTAAAAGGGGGAGATAAGAATATTGAATACTTCCATAAACAAACAAAAATTAGAAGGAGCTTCAATTACATCAAAGAATTGAAAGACCACACCAATCAAAAAATCAGTGGGCATGATGATATCAAGATGTTGGCTTTGCAACACTTCAACTAGTTATTTTCAGATAGTGGAGAGATAGACCTTATCTGCCAAGTTGATCCACTTTCAGGCATTCACCCCAACATTTATGACAAAGAGAATGAGGAGATGGAAAATCCAATTTCAGAACATGAGATCATAGAATCAATCTAGACTCTACATTCTGACAAGTCCCCAGGGCCAGATGGATTTACGATCAACTTCTATGGAGCTTCTTCGAACATCATCAAAGAATATTTAAGGAAAATGCTAAACTGGACTAGGAAAAAAGACAAAATCGGCAGAGCTACAAACTCTACTTTCTTCGCTTTGATCCCTAAAGAAAAAAATCCTCTTTCAATTGAAAGATTCTATCCCATCTCCTTATGTAACACCTCATACAAAATACTCACCAAAATTCTTGCAACTAGAATGAAAAAGATCATGGCTAAAATCATCTCGGATACTCAGGGAGGTTTTATCGCTGGTAGACAGAACATGGATAATATAATCATTGTCCAAGAAGCTATCCATTCCATCCTCGAACACAAAAAGTAAGGTATGGAAATCAAGCTAGACATGGAAAATAATTTCGACAGGGTAAATCATTTATTTTTGTTTGAGATCATGCTCAGAATGGGATTTTCAAAACAAATTACAAGATGGATCAAAGCCTGTATCAGCATCCCTTAGATCATGCCTCTCGTCAATGGTAGACCTGTTGGATTCTTCCAAGCCTCCCGAGGACTCCATCAAGGATTCCCATTATCCAGGATTTATTTTATCTATTAGTAGCCGAGTCTTTAAGCAGGAAGCTATAGTCCCTGCAAAATAGTGGAGAAATCAAAGGATTAAAAATTTCCAAAGGTGTAAAAAATTATAGCCATGCTCAGTACGTGGATGATACACTCCTTCTAAGAGGGGCCTCAGTCATAATCGCTAAAAGGTTTAGAGGAGTCATCTCCATATTCCTCAAATATTTAGATGGAAAAATAAACGCATTAAAAACCAAAATATATGGTTGGAACTGTCCTGAAAGAACCATGGCGAGGATAGTGAGGACCCTTGGATACGAAGGAAAATACAAATTGGAATTCATTCAATTATATCGGACTCCATATTCACAATGGAAAAAATAAATCATTAGATTGGAAAGGACTGGTAGAAAAAACAAAAAAAAATTCAATCATGGGGAGCAAATTGGCTCAACCCCACTGGGAAACTAATTCTTATCAACGTTGTTATCGCTGCATACCCAATATACACCTGCTTTATTTCATTAGTTCCAAAATCGATAATCGAGGATATCGTAAAATAAATCAGATGCTTCCTCTGGAAAGATGGAAAACCCAATGGCACAAATAAATTCCACTTAATCAATAGGAAAATGGTGTGCATACTAAAATGCCATGGATAAGCGAGAATTAAAGATATAGGAGAAATGAATCTTGCCATGGGTTCCAAAATCATCTGGAAAATTGTTTTAGGGAACAAATAATGGTGGAAGGATGTCTTAAGGAAAAAATATGTGAAAGAAAATAGGGAAATATGCCTGGACGACACCCCCTCTATAAAAAACGACTCCCCAATCTGGAGACTTTGCCAAAACACAACTTACATCATCCAGAAAAGTTTACGTTGGTCACTGGGAAATGGTAAACGAACTTAGATTTGGGAGGATAACATCAGACACTCTTCTCCTGCTTGCCACAGTGGAATATTCACGGAATTCAAGCTGTAGATGGGTGCTCAAAATGTCTTCACGATTCATGATATATCAATCTGGCACAATAATGGAAGATGAGCAGGATGGAAAAGTCTTGAAATTACAGAATGCATAAGCATGGATTATATTGTTATGCAATCAAATATCTAAGGCTTAGCTTCGATCCATCTCAACCTATTAGACACTAGATGCCGGGGGAATTCAGGAATTTATTCGGTGAAAGTCGAATATAACTCAGTCCAAAAAAACAACAGGAAAGAAGCCATATGGGAAAACATCTGGAGAAAGGACGACCTTCCTAAAATCAATTACTTCTGTTGGATTTTAGAACACCATAAAATACTGACAATTGAGAATTTTAAAAAAGGGGAATCGAAGGATCGTCTCGTTGCACTCTCTGCAAAAACTCAGAAGAAAAGTTGGAACTTCTTTTTTTTCTGGAATGTTCATTTTCTAATGAGGTATGGTGTACAGTCCTTAAAGAGATTCAATTTAATCTTACTCTTCCTAGAAATTGGAAAGATTTCTTCGCCTGCTGGAAATATTATTATCATGGATCTTTAAATAAGAAATCAGATTTATCGAGAGCGTGGGTTTCTATCCCTAAGTATATATGTTGAGAAATTTGGATTTCTAGAAACAAAGGAATATTTAAAAACTTGACCCTTTCTTCTGCCAGCATCTCCTCTTTAGCAAAAGCTTTATGGACCAAATCCCTTCTCTCCAAAATTTTAAGGCACTTACACCTTGAGCCTTTAACTTTGAAAGAAAAAATCTAGATTTGTGATCTTCTATTCCCTCTTAAGCCAACTTTGGGAGGTTCATATGTTAAAAAACTCAATTATCTAAGATGGCAAATTCATAAGAACCCAGAAAACTTCAGTAATTGGTGGACAAAGTTGGATGGTCATTCTCTGTTCTTCGATGTTTCCTCTAAAGGAAATCCCTGGTTGGCAAGTGTAGGAGGGGTAATTTTTTACCCTGGGGGGAACACACAGAAAGATTATGCTTGGGGATTAGGGAAAATTTTTAAACAACTATGCATAATGGCTCGCTTTATTCAAGGGGTTGAAAATTCTTAACACTCTTGGAATCAAAGATCTAGTAGTATTTGGAGACTCGCTATTGGTCATTAGGGAGTCTTGAAAGCTAGTCAGGAATTATAAAATACCCTCTACAAAGATGCATCACATTTTCAATAGTCTTGTCAGTGAATTTAATGCTATCAAATTCCTCCACATCCTTCGAACAAATAACCACTTTGCATATCAAATGGCAAACAAGGGGGTGCAAATAGACTTTGGTTACATAATTTGCAATGGGAACAATACCGAACACTGCTGGGTCCCTTGATTCAAGAGCATATTTGTTATTCAGATTCAAAAGAAAATGAATCCATTGTTACATTCATAATTTAGGACAACTGCAAATAAATTTCTGATATGTTTAGCTTTTGTATTCTCATCCTTGGAAAAATTGTAAGAACATATAGTAATTTTAGACTTGGACTCTTTCGAGATAAGCTACATTTTGTAACTGAAGAACATGATGTTATGGTCTTTGAATCCCTTTGGATTCAGTCTATGATCTTGCTTTTGTAATTTTCCGCCTCTCTTTTTAATACAAATATCCCTCAACCGTTCTTGTTATAAAAAAAGGTCAATTTTCTCTCCCTTTTTCCAAATTCACATAGCAACACAACAAAGTTATACACTAAGTTCCACAACAATCATGTATTGTAGTTTATTTTATCACTCCCACGTTACACCAAATAAGTGAAAACTATGATTTTTTTTTCAAAGGAAAAAATGTATCTTTATTTAAAGGTTGAATAAAAATACAATCCTTAGGTTCTTTTGCACTCTCAAGATAGGAGCTTGAATATGATCCCATCTAGAGGAGAAAAAAAGAGAGAGGTTCCAACCATTAAAAAAGTACATATTAAAGTGCCAAAAGCTGACTCAGTGCTCATTGTCCCCAGGTATATATAGTGTCTCAAAAAGGTAACAAAAGAAAGAAACTTAGGCTTCCAAATATATAAATTATAGACCATAAAGTGTCCTTAGAGCCATAATATTTCTTCCATTAGAATATTTGGAGACAAATTCATTCACCAAAACATGATTGTGTTGCAGTAGAAGAACACTTTTTGATAGTTGAATAGCTTCCTGATTGTGTTCCCTATAGACATGGACAAATTGTATTTGATTATAAATTCATGAAATCTCTTTGATATAAGTGGCAAGAGAAGAAATATTAATATTATGGATTTCAATGTTGTTGTTCATCCAATTTATCACAAGACTAGAATCACCACAAATTTGTAGGTCATGTAAGTCATGTGACGAAGCAAATTTTAATAGTAAGAGTAAATCCATAAATTCACCAAAATTATTAGCTCCCCTCCCCACATTGGAACTAACTTGGAATTTATGATTCTTTGATATGTGTAAGACAAACCCACAACTACAGAGAGCATCATTACTTGTTCCATAAAAAAGGCCATGTCTAAGATTTATCTATCACTAGAGTCCAACTAGGCACATATGATTAGAATTAGAAGTTTTCTTATAGAAAGAAAGAAGATCTAAGGCTCGAGTAGTCTTAAAAGTAGGGATGAAATTCCCCTTGAATATGATTGTAGTGAGAATTTCTCCTCACTACAAGGGTAAAAATGGCTCCCTTGTGCCTATAGGGCACAAGGGTAGGTTTCTACCCTTAGAAAACAGTAAAAAACGGAAGTAAAAAATGACTGAACTAGAGTTGTGAATTGAAACTAAAATAAGCTACAGGAGAACAAGTAAATGGTAGCTGAAATAAACTATATCTAAGCTAATAGCAGAAAGAAAGAAGAGATGGAGTATTGTTGAACCCCTCTGCACACAATGGGTTAGGGTTCCACCTCCAAAACCTACAAAAGAAACCTATACTACCATGGGGAAAACCTACAAACAATTGTTAATGGAAAAACCTGCAACTAGAAATATTGGTTAGAAAATAAAACAAGTAAATAAACATGCATAAACAAAAGCTATACCTCACTTGGGTGGAAATGGGCCACCATGCCCTAGCTCATGGGAGCACCTCTCTCTTGGTTGGGGAGCAATGGCTTGGAGGAATGGAGATGAGGGAGAGGGAGAGTGGGTGGTTTGAGAGCAAGAGGTCTCAAAGCATCCACAGGCAGCATAACAATATGCAAATGAGGAGTGTTTTGAGAGTGATCCCCTACCCTCCTTATATAGTTTTTCCAAGGGGTTTTAGGGTTTTAAGCCCTTGGTCAAGGCTTTACCCCCTTTTTTGGGCCTTTATCCCCTTCCACCCTAACTTTAGCCCCTTTTAGGGTTTTAGCCCCCTTTTGAGGGATGTAGCACCTGGGGGTCTATTTTGGGCTCTTTTTGGGGTTTTTAGCCCTTTTCTTCATCCTTGGGATCTTTTGGAGGTGCGGGGGTCAAATGGAAGGTCATGGAAGGTCTTATGGAGTGAAATGAGTGTTGTGAGATGGTGTAGGCCATTGAGAGTTGTGTGGGGGATTTTTGGGTTAACAGATTGCCCCCTGATGTGTGAGGGCAGGAGCTCAACGTATGGCCAATGGACATCATAGGATTTGCTGTCGAGAGGTGGTGCTTCCAGGGCTGGGGCATGGTGGCTTTTGGTTTTGTATTAATTTGTTTCCCATCAATGGGTGAGATACAATAAATGTGTGACATGTATATGGACGAGGCAGGCATTCCCATGCTCATGACAAAGTCAAACGAATAATTTGATCTATGCTCTAAAATACAAGAGCTGATCATATACAATTGATGTTATAGTGCTGGTTGCCTCTCATATGAGGTTGAATACCATATTGATCTGGTACATTGAACCCATGGCATTCTCATGGAATGCTATATCTTTATGACCGACGGTCTATTGGATCTGGTACATAGCTGTGTGGACTCGATGATTGAGAGTTAGAGTCACTGTGGTACAAGTATGCTGCATCGATCATAAAGGTATATCGAAGCACTGCTGGGGCTTCTGATCACTGTCTCCAACGCAACCCAAAAATCACAAGGGACATAACCAGTTTAGGTCCCTTGAGTAAACTCACCAATGTGCTAGAGTCAGGTGACATCTGAGGTCTTCAACCAAGTACTGTGTGGAACAAACCCTGTACGAATCTCAATGGTGCAATGATGGAGTTGAAGTCGAGCACGTTAGAAAAAACCATCCTGAGAGGCACTAAGGACTCCTCTCAAGTGGTCCAAGGAACTCATCAATGATGTTAATTAAACCAAGGTACAAGGACCTCTGAGTCTGTTCTTTGGAATATGTGTGTTGGTATCAACAGAGGGAGACCTACCCCTGGTCAAGGTAATGATGTTTCCTTGACCAGGAGCGCGAGGGATCACCAAAATATGTGAAGCAATCTGCGGACTGACTCACTGAATTGGGGGGGAAGAGGGGGAAAAGAAAACTAAACAGGGGCAGGGGGGGAGGGAGACTCAAAATTCCTTTCTTCAGAATATGACAGCACGGCTTGACCAGGCAGTAAATGAAACTGACTCAAGGGAGTGGGATCATAGCTATAATACCGGGAATGTCGCTGCAGATGGGAAATACTTTGAGGAGGTGGACATTTTTGATACTGATGGGATCTAAGGAAGACACATTGCAGAGTACTTTGAACAAAGGCGACCCAATGTGGGGATGCTGCCAAACTATTTTCTGTAGGGTGGTGTCTAGGGACACCGTTGTGGTCCGATCTCATGGATTTTTGGTGAGCTCGAGAAGGTAAATGCTCGATGGTGCTTTCAATTTTAGAGAGTTTGAAAGCGCGAAGGAGACTCTAGTGGGGGTTCTTTTTCGTTGGTAGTCTCCTGTGCCTGAAAAAGGATAAAAGTATACATAGGAGAGCTCGTCCATCCTGGAGTGGATGAGAGACTTCTTTACCGTTGGTAGTCCAATCAGGCCGGAAAAAGGTTAAACATATACTGACTGGACGGTCATTCAAATACTTTTATGAGCATGAATGAAACCAAGTTTGCTTAGTGATATTTTCTTGATGAAACGGCTGGAAAAGAGCTTAATGACAACCAGTGGTGAGCATTTTCGTAAAGTGCGGCCCCTCTGCCCGAGAAAGCACAAAAGTATGCAGAGGGGAACGGTCTTGGCTTGAGTGTGCCAAGGAGGTCCTTTTCATGAAATGGTCTACATGGTACGCAAAAGGAGGTAAACGAGACGATGTAGACACACTTTCCTATACTTTAGTGAGCGGGAAAGGAAGCAGTTGCGCTTGGCAATCTTTTCATTGTTTTAAGGAGTCGGAATAGAGATTAAATGAAACTCCAATGCAGTCAACCGATGGTGGCACAAGCAGTTCCCCCATGTCAGGACGGTGGACAGAGGTCCACCGGTCATCTATGCAGTATGGATGGAGTAGAAGGCTTTCAAACATACAAGTACATGCATGGGATATATCGTGGCAGAGGCCTGCGAGACGGTGAGGCAGAGGCATGCAAACCGAGGTGGCTCTCAGAAAAATGTCAGGAGAGTGTGTGTGTGTGTTAATGTGGACAAACTTGACCACATGTGATGTGAGTACAAGTCCGGAGGAATTTATATGCCAAATAAGTGCAAGAAAAGAAATCGTTTTGTGGACAATGGTCCAGAGGTCCACGTAAGGTGCGGTAAAAAGAAAAAAAACAATCTATGTGTTAAAAATAAAATAAAAGCCAAGATCATAGTCCTTGACAGGCGATGGCCCGAGGATGCTTCTATGCCAGATACATGGAAGAAAAATAAAGGTGTTTGTGGATGATGGTCCAGATGTCTGCATGTGTTGCGGTGAAACAAAAGTATAGTACAATCCTTAATGGGCGACGACCTGATCGCTCGCATGAGTTGTGACCGGGAAATGTGATATGAGTACCGGTCCATAGACACTTGCATAGTTATGTCATGGCTCGTGAATCGAGGTGAATTGTGGGAAATGGTCCCGAAATTGATCAGTTAAACATGAGACGGTGGTCTCATTAAGAGATTTGATCCCGGAGGTGTGAGAGGTGTCTCGAACAGGTTCCGGGTCGTTAAATTTTCATATGCTTAGCTAAGACATCAATATTTCATTTCATTTTCATAACAAAAGCATATAAACAGGATCACTAAAAGATAGACAAGCACAACCATACAAAAGGAACACATAGATTTATCCTGGGAAAACCCTAAAGGGAAAAACCTGACAAAATATTCCTCAATATAGATGCCTCAAAAAGATAAAAGATAAAACCAGCAAGGAGATCAAAGCTTGATCCTCCTCCTTCTCCAGCTACTTCTCTTCTCCACTAATGTGCTACACAAGTGAGAGTGTGTGTCTCAAATGAGGAGCACCACACCTCTATTTATATTCATCCGTTCACTTGAATTAACTCATTCGACATGTAGGCTCGAGTTAAATCATGTAGGCTCGAGTTACACATGTAGGCTCAAGTAACCACAGTGGGGTGATAATGACCCACCTTTACAATTAGAGGGGACTACCTCATGACTCTTATTAGTTCTTCCGATTAGAAGCATCGGGGTACAAAGTAATACAAGTGGTTCTCCCTATAGGGCCATCGGGGACCACAAAAGATACATATAGAATATTCTTCAAAGTTACAATATTTCAACACTCCCTCTTAACGAGAAGGGTATTCTACAACAACATCAACAACAATAATAGTAGGAGAGAGATAGGGTACATCATCAAAATCATCAGGGTAACACATATATAAATCATTGGAAGCTTTTCGACATCATTTACCCTTCATATTCAATCTTTAGTCTTCAGCATCATCAGTACTTTGACCACTTCGATCAGCAGCATCTTGACTCTTCAATCAGCAGCAACATCTTCAGCACTTTGACCTTTCGATCAGCAACATCTTCAGCACTTTTACCTTTCAATCAGAAACATCATCTTCAACACTTTGAGCTTTAGATCAGCAACATCTTCTTCAGCACTTTGGCCTTTCCATCAGCAACAACATCATCACCATACTCTAATCTTTCAATCAGACTCATCATTATCATCAGCCTCTAATATTTCGATCAGAACCATCATGAACTGAACATCATCATACTCTAACATCAACTCATCATCATATTCTGATCTTTCGATCAGTACGTCATCATCATCATACTTTGATAATACGACATCATCATCATTAGGATCTCATCATCATCACATTCTGATCTTTCAATCAGAAACATCATCATCATCATCGCATTCTGATCTTTCGATCAGAAAACATCATCATCATCAGCAACATCATAATCATAAGCAACTTTTGATCTTCCGATCAGAAAACATCATCATCATCATATTCTGATCTTTCGATCAGAGAACATCATCATCAACAACTTCTGATATTTCGATCAGAGAAACATCATCATCATCATATTCTGATCTTTTGATCAGAGAACATCATCATCGCCAGCAACATCATCATCATCATATTCTAATCTTTCAATCAGAGAACATCATCATCATCAACAACTTTTGATCTTTCAATTAGAGAACATCATCATCATCAGCAACATCTGATCTTTTAATCAGAAACATCATCATCAACATCATCAAAACATCAACATGATCCTTCCTTTCGGAATTATGGGATTTAGGTATTTACGGAGTTACCAATGATCCTTCCTTTCGGAATTATGGGATTTAGGTCTTTACGGAGTTACTAACGATCCTTCCTTTCGGAATTACGAGATTTAGGTCTTTATGGAGTTACTAAGGATCCTTCCTTTCGGAATTACGGGATCAACACATTTGTGGAACTCAGACAATCCTTCCTATTCGAATTACAGGATCAACACATCTGTGGAACTCAGACAATCCTTCCTATTGGAATTACAGGATCCATTCAATGATCCTTCCTTTCGGAATTATGAGATTTAGGTCTTTATGGAGTTACTAACGATCCTTCCTTTTGGAATTACGGGATCAACACAGATGTGGAACTTTGACAATCCTTCCTATTGGAATTACGGGATCAACACATCTATGGAACTTAGACAATCCTTCCTATTGGAATTACGGGATCAATTCAATGGTCCTTCCTTTCTGAATTACGGGATTTAGGTCTTTACAGAGTTACTAACGATCCTTCCTTTAGGAATTATGGGATCAACATAGATGTGGAACTCAGACAATCCTTCCTCCAGGAATTACGGGATCAACACATGTTCTTGAGTACCGATGTCACCGAATCTATTCTGAACCGAAGTTCAAGGATGATACAATCCTACCACATTCATGGGGACCGAGATCTCCGGATACATTTTGAACTGAGGTTCAGGGATGATGCAATCCACCACTTTCATGGGGGCCGAGACCTTCAGATACATTTTGAACCGAGGTTTAGGGATGATGCAATCCACTGCTTTCACAGGGGCCGAGACCTCTGGATACATTTTGAACCGAAGTTCAAGGATGATGCAATCCTACCACTTTCATGTGGGCCGAGACCTCCGGATACATTTTGAACCGAGGTTCAGGGATGATGCAATCCACCACTTTCACGGGGGCCGAGACCTTCAGATACATTTTGAACTGAAATTCAAGGATGATGCAATCCCACCACATTCACGGGGACCGAGGTCACCGGATCACTTTTGGACAGATGTCCCAGGAAGATACAATCCCTCTTCATTCTCTAAGACCAAGGTCTCTGGGTCACTTTTGGGCAAGTTCCCAGGGATGATACAATCCCACCACATTCTTGATGACCGAAGTCACCGGATCACTTCTGGACATATTTCTTGGGATGATACAATCCCTCTTCATTCTCGAAGACCAAGGTCTCCGAGTCACTTTAGGGCAAGTGTCCAGGGATGATACAATCCCACTGCAACATCACTACTCCCCCTTTCAAGGAAGGTCTTTCTGAACCACACCAAGCTTGTCTCAAAAGTGTTCGAAATTTACATGGGATAGAGGTTTCATCAGCACATCATCATCTAAACCATCTTCATCTACATCTTCAGTATGTGAATACTGAAAGCATCATCATCTATATCTTCAGTATAGAAATATTGAAAGCATCATCACCTCTATATTCAGTATACGGAGTCACCATCATCTGCATTTACAATATCTAAATACTGAAACATCATCTATGGGAATACTAAAACATCATCATCTGCATCTTTATCTTGTATGTAGAAATATTAGATTTCTATGTGTTACGACGGAACACAGGGTTCTTTTCTATCACAACTCTCATTATCACATAGAATCAATGTAGTATCCATCCCGATATCATATTCTGAAGCCATATAGCTTCACAACTTAGCAGAGCAATCTGCTATGTATTCCGATTTTGTTGTTCTAAGAGAAACACTGGACTATTTCCTACTAAACCATGAACTCATAGCAGACCCCAAACAAGAGCATCTACCTAATGTTATTTTCCTGTCTGAGATACTTCTGGCCCAATCTTCATTTATGTAGCCATACAATATATACTCATGGCTACCATCATAATATAAACCAAAGTCTATAGTCCCTTTCGGACATCTCATCACATGCTTTGCAGTTACTAGGTGAACCCATCTTAGTTGAACAAGATATTGACTTAAGGTGTTCACAGCAAAACAAATGTCTAGTCTGGTATTTGTTAAGTACATCAATGACCCAATGATCTGTCTGTAATGAGTCATATCCACTAACTCTGATGAATCATCAACTAACAGCTTCAGGTTGGAGTCCATGGGTGTGGCCATGAATTTGCATTCCAACATATTGAATCTCTTCAATATCTCTACCGCATACTTTCCCTGGTTGAGAAATATTTCTTCTGAACTTTTCCATACTTCTAGACCTAGGAAATAATGCATTAACCCAAGGTCTTTCATCTCAAATTCTTTTGCTAGTTTCTTCTTGCTTTCCATGATCTATTTCTCATTTCCTGTCAAGGATAAGTCATCCACATATAATAACATGATGACAAATTAATCTTCTACAACCTTGAGATAAAGGTTAGGATCAACTTTATTCTTGGTAAATCCCATGCTCGACAAGAAGCTTCAAATCCTCGTGACTATTTGATGTAAAACTCTTTCTCAATCATACCATTAAGGATGGCTTGTCTTTACTTCACCATGGAAGAAACTACCATGATAGTTCTGAAGGAAGTGTACCTTACTTCCTGGAGTAAGTGTCTCTTCAGAATTAATTCCCTTTTTCTGAAAGAAACCTCTAGCCACAAATCTTTCTTTATACTTCTCGATCCTTCCGTCAGCTGCATGCTTTATTTTGCATATCCATTTGGAGGATACTATACTCTTTCCTTCTAGTTTGGGAACTGTATCCCAAACATCATTCTAGTATTCTTTCATCATAACATCTTCCATGAGTTTGTCTTGTTGGGTCATCAACATATCCTAGTCTTCTGCATTCAACCTTGAAGGTTGGAACACTCTTTACTCTTGGTAAGGTCTTGATCCAGCAGGAAGCTGCCCATCATGTTGTACCATGTCGAACTTAGATATATTCTGTAGTCACTCCCCCTGAAGTGGAGTATCATCTTCCCTCTTCATTCTGTACAGGTGGCTCTATGCTTGATATATGCTTGTCAATAGAGTATGTCATGTCATAGTCTATTCTTTCTGAGGAAAATCATGAACCTTTTCTTTGTACACTTGTTCTTGTAGATCCATATGGAAGATACTACGTACTTCCTTTTATGTCTCGAAATCATATTGTATACATCATTCCCCATGATCAATTGTTATTCTTTGATCGTAGCTTCTTTCATAGCATTCTTTTCTTCATCTTGAGTTATCTCTCATACCCATGGTGGTATTCATCCTTCGAGGTGGATCTACCGCTCTCTGAAGCTCTTTCTTTCGTCATGGTGTCTCTGAGCCTAGGAGCTTCAGATTCATGTTTATTGAATTGTCATCACTTGTTATTTGGAACAAGTCTCATCCTTGTTTTCTTGTAGGAGGTTGTTCAGGACCTTTCCTACAATTCAAATGCACCAATTTCGTGGTTAGAACTATTTCATAAAACATATGCATAACGGAAAATTCTTATGCATCATGCAACTGTTTAGCCAATACAACATTCATCCATATCTCACGGAAAATTTCTAGATGCCTTCCATCTCTACCATGACATCATTGGGATTGTTCACTAATCCAATATGTCATGTAAAGAGGTTTCATTCTAGATAAGTAGCAATGGAGAGATGTATAGCACCATGAGATACTTACCGATCACATGCATATTAATGCAAACAATCTATCATGCATAACACATCAACTGAATATAATCAAATGCATAACAAAACAATATCATTAAATGACAATTGAATACTTATCTTTTGTTTGTTTCATGGATAGACTCATTCTTGATCATTCTCCTTCATCATATTCTTCATTCATGAAATCATCATTTCTTATCCAAATGATAAGATGGATAAGAGGTTCATCAATAATTGAGTTCTTCATATTCCTCATCGCTTGAATGGTGAGAGCTTGATCTTCAATTTTCTCCCATCTTTCTTCTTCTCTTCTTATGAAACGAGCTTCTTCTTCTTCCCAGAGTCAACTGAAAGTAATCACTTCCTTTTGGCACACATTCCTCGCATGAATGAATCCCATGATCCTGGGAGGCCATTCAAGGTGGCTATCACCACTTCTGCATTCTCCGCTTTCTTCTTCTACCACTTCAAGATGTTTCGCATTCTGGATCTTCACATTCTTCAAATGTTTTCTCGAAGCCATCTTCTAATTTATGTTCTTATCTTCAAATAGCTTGATCAAGGAATCAAACATATTCAGTGTATTTAGGGAAGACACTTGTGGTACAAGTTGATCCGTGATTGAATCAACAATGATCTTCTTGGCCTTGATCAAGTTCTTCTTGTGTAAGGCTTTGAGCCTCATCTCCTTCTAGAATTGGAACCTCTCTACTCATGAAGGTGTCCAATTCATTTTCTTTAGAGAGATCAAATACTTCCATGCTTGGAAGTTTTCAACTTCACCAAGCTTATCATCAAGCTGATGTGATAGATCACTTTGAAATGAGAACCTCAAATGCAAATAGCAAAAGATTAGATCTTACCGATTTGAGGTGTCCGTCTTGCTTCCAGAGCTGGCTGATCTAGGGTTTGTCAGAGAAACCCTAATTTTCAAAACTTGGAATATTTCAGATCTCATTGGATAGAAAGATAGATGTCTTCAAATGGAGCTATTCAATGTACTCCTTTTCTGAATACAGTGGAGGGAAGCTCTCGAAACAGGAAGCCCTAGTTTTCCAATTTCTTCTGCAGACATGCCTGTTACTATTTTGTGGTATCTCCGAATTTTCTCCTCCTCTATGTATGAAATTTTGCACTAAGGTAACCTCGCATGTCCCTGATCCAAAACCATAGGTTTCATCAGAATTGGTTTCACCAATTTGTATTTATGATCATTTTCCCAAGGTGACCTGTTACAGGACTGTTCCGAACAGTGAAGTTGTACAGCATGCCACATGTCACTGATTCATCTTCAACTTCTGAAATTCAGACCACAGAAATTACAGTCCATGATAGTTCTGTAACATCTTCAGGAATTCCATTTGGACCTCTATAGCCCAAGTGTTACGGAGAGAAATTCCTATGGCTTGGGGTACCACAACAGACAGCTAGACTCCAGAAATCAATCTTTCCCAATATGTAATAGAAATACAAACATCTAACACTAAAGGATAGAACCTCATACCTTATTCCAGACGGTTGAAGTAGATCCCCGTTGAGCTTTCCAATATTCAACTTGAATTGTTATAGCACATCCTCAACAACAAGTAAACAATACAAGCATACTATATTTCATGGTGTTAGATCTATTCTAGCATATATAATCAACAATGTAAAAGCATTTGACATATTCCAATGGATACAATATTCATTCAAATACACATTACTGGACAGGAAAAGATATTTATATTAATATGAATCAGAGATTACAAGTGACAACCTCTGACGGCACGTCTGCGAACTGGAGAAACTGAATCCCCCACTTGGGCCTCCACCACCTCAATCCTCCATCACTTCGATAGCAAGCTTACTAGCAAAAGGAAAGCTTGGGAATAACACAATAGTGCTCCAAGGGACAAAGGGATGCAGACTCAAGCATAAGTTCTGGCAACAATGGACTATAGTTTCGTTACTCTCAATTCTCTCTTATGCTTTCAATGTCTCAATGGGTTCCTTATAGAGCTTTTCAAATGGATACTGAAAGGTCGAATCCATGCGATCTCAAGGCATATGGAAGGTCAGGAGTCATATGAGTCAGATGCGAGTCAAGGAACGCTCCAAAAGGTTTTGGATTATGTACACATCTTGATGTACGCGACTATAGAGGGAATATCCACGTATGTACGCGATTATCGGGGAAAAGGCCGCGTATATCATTTTTCTTATGTTTTTAGGGATGGTAAATGATACATCAAAAGACAAAAAGTGGTCCATAGGGGCTAATGAGTCTGCAGCGGGACAGGGGAAGGCCATACAATGTGTGATTCACCTAGTGTGGTGAAATCTGCTATAACAGATGCCCCCTAATGTATGAGATCAGAGGGGTTATACGATGGCCGAAATACATTATAAGTCCATCCCCAAAGTGAAGTGATGAAGGTACCCAAATGGAAGACCAGCCACCCAATCAGCATAATACCATAATACAACTCTGCATATAACTGCAAATACATATAGCAGTCCCGGATACATAAGAGTACAATGGCCATGAATAGGCATGAAACATGATAACACATATGTGGTCATCGCCACGTACAATATACATAGATCATAATCTCCATGATGAAGATATACAAAGGACCATGCAAGATCTCCATAGTGGCTGGAAATGTCTGACACATACTGGAACAAGTCATGAGAGATGAAATCTCATGAACACTGGCACGATCAAGGAGGTAGCATATAGTGGATGCCACCAATCTGGAAGGTCTTCAACA
>LPNX010971163.1:124638-247138 GCA_001517045.1 Pseudotsuga menziesii | reverse complement strand
GGCTGTATAATATGGAAGAACTCGATCATAAGGTGCACGAACCAGTAACTGTACCGGGAATGGCCGACATGCAAAGTCAAGATAACTGAGGAATGGTCGATTCAGGTTTCAAATTCCTTCGAACAAGAGCATAACGGTGTATGGTGACTGAATGAAGGCAGCATAGACTCGATATACAAACTGGGACATCTCTATGACACAGGAGGCATCAATAGAGGCTCCATAGGGACTGGAAGCTTAACCAGTCGGTGGAGATAAAACTCAGATAAACGAGTACAGCTCCTAAAGTCAAACTATAACCCAACCAATGGATGTGATATACAGTGCTCTGTTCGAAGGCGACACGACTCGGCAGCTGCCAAAGATAAGATCTTTTCTTGTCCGGCTTTTTGTTTTTTTGATTTTTTTTGGTCTTTTTCAGTTATTTGAAAAGCTTGAAAAAAGAATAAACTAGCTTTATAGTTACAAACTAGGAGGAGATGAGTGTCATGAGGGAAAACAAACTAGTTCCAAGCAGTGGAACATACCTATGCTCAATGCAAGGATACATGTGTAGGATATCGACACTCGGGGGAAAATCCCCTCCCGGTAAAAAGGGAATCAAGCTGTGAAAGATATAAAGAAAAGGATCTGGATGGCTAGACATGAGACAAGCTCGGGCTATATGGCTGAAATGCAATGTCAAGGGAGCCGACATAAAGCTCAATAAGACAGGCAAAGCTCATGATAATGCATCCACAACTTGATACAAGGGAGTCTGGGGGGTCATGGCCAGCATAAGATCAAGAGGAGTATGAAGCTCTTGCTAAATGTCATGTCAATACTATACAACGGACTCCCACACCCTAAAGGGGGAAACATCGGCATGGGAACCAAATGCAAATAAGACGCTAACTAGGGTACCCATGTAAGGTGAGGCTCTACCACTCATATCATGCCACTTCTATAGCAGCAAGAAGGTTCCATGACATAATAGAATGGGTTCGTACCTAAGGATATAGTGACATGGTCATAAGGTCATGCAAAATGAAAATGGTGGTGAACCTAACCTATATGCCAGTATAGACATTATACCTGAGATCAGTACGACTGGGTCAATCCAAAGGCTGAAACGACGCTAAAAACGGTCTTCTACATCACCAATTAGGTCAGAAACGGTCAAAACTATAGGAAAGGGGGTAAAAATTTTCAAATATTTAAATTTTTTTCTATAAATAGTAAAAAATAGAAATCATTTGAAACTTTTACCCATTGGAGCTCTGATTTTCAACTGCAAATTCCAGGAGATCCAGTCGGCAGAATTCACAACTGTCTCTTCTAGGTATTTACTCATGTTCTCTGCTTGCATTTCAATATAATTTTTACAAGTTTTCATGGTCAAATGAATTTTTAAAGGCCAATCTTACATGAGCGCTACGGCCCACGCGGGTATCGAGGCTTTTTCTGCGTATAGGGCTGGCTATACATGGAAAAGGGACTGGAAACCGCGTACATACGCGACTGTTTCAAAACAGCCGCGTATGATGCCGCGCATAAGGATTTACATGAAACTAATGGACATTTTGGTCAATTTCTCATGCAGGATGGCGCTAGAGTGGCGAGAACGCAAGCATGGTGACGTAGAGGAAGCAGTAAGGGCTGACAGAATGGCTCAAGAGGCTCTAAGAAGATGTGGACTCTATAAGTTTTGGTGACTAGGTGGCTTGAGGGCCAAACTAGGACTACTACAGATGCTGGTAGACTATTGGGATACAGACTCAGAGTCCTTCTGGCTAGACGGCATGTCCCTCACCATTGAGGTGGAGGATATCTACTTTATCACAGGTCTATCATGGCAAGGTGAGATGGTGAACCTTCGTGCCCGAGATGGAGAAGGTGGGGAGCCAATTTCCCACCAACGCTATCCAGGTACTGGGCCTAAAGGCCATACTACTGATGCTGGGTAGGATAGCAGGCTTAGCTTCACTCCATCAGGCCTCTCGGCCACTGATGTTCTATGTGGTGGAGTGTATCACACCGACCATCTATGACTGGAGCACTTCATTACTGAGCAACATGAAACATCAGCTCAGTGAGTGCAAGGCAGGTAGGATACAGAACTTCGGGTTCAGCAGTATCTTGAGCATGCTTTTCTTCGAGCGTGTTCCAGGATTAATCCCTAGAGTGGATGTTCCTCTCCACGGGGTTCGAGATCCGGCCCAACGACGTTGGGCAGATGCGATGCGCAGACTGGGGGGTGGTAGGGTGGCCAACCCTTATCCAGCAGACTTTTTTCCATGGTGGTGACGACAGATTGTTTCCATAGAGGACTACCCTTATGCAGGGATAGACTTCCGGGGAGATATGGACATGCCATTACCACCAAGATCAGCATATGGAGACATAGGTAACGAATCTCAACCCTTACTCTTTTTAAAAAAATTTGAATTATTTAATTTTTTTGTGTTTTCTTGATTAATGGAATAAAAAAGACATGGTTTTGGGTGACAATACATAATGACATCTACCATTCATGTGCAGATGTGGGACCACAACGACCAGAGGGCTTCCCACGTCATAGACGTAGGGGAAGAGGAGATGATATCACCGGTGTGGATGCGGAGCGAACGCTCCAAAGCATCCATACCAACTTCGTGCGACTGACTCACAGGGTTCCCATGGTGCAAGTCGAGGACTTGCCTGAGGCTATGCAGAGACAGGTGGTGAGTGTACCACGCGCATGGGTGTGTTTATTTCGGTGGCTAGCTAGAGCCGTGGTGACATATCATGATCACAACCCTCATCCACCTCCACAGGACTAGACACCTGGGAGTGTATCTATTTTGTACTACCGTGTATATGATGGTGGATTTCAAAGCCCCAATTTTGTATTATGACACTATGTATTACCACATTTTTTATATATAAAAAGTTTTATGGTGATCGGTTTATTTATTTACATGTGTAAAAATTGTGTTTATGATTAATTTATGATGAATGAAACAAATGCCAATCTAACACATAGTTAGCATATGAGTCAGCAATTTGATTATAATTTCTTGAAATGTGTATATATGTTATGTTCTCAAACTGTCGTTCTAACAATCTCACACGTAAGAATCTCCTCAATAACGTCGGATCTCTAACATGGTACAAACCATTGAGCTGTGACACTACTAACTCTGAATCAAGACGTACCTCAAAAGAGAGAACACCATGTAAAATGGCATCCCGTAGAAGCTCGATAATGGCACTATATTCAGCAACATTGTTGGAAGATGGTCGTAGACATACACCTCCTGAAGACAGTACATGACCCATAGGAGTATAAATCACCCAAGCAGCTGAGGCTGAGTGTTGAGTGTGACGGCTTGCACCATCCACAAATCCTATGTAGGTGGAAGATTCCATTGACATCTGCCACAAGAAATGGAAACTAATCACAAACCCGATCATGATAAACAAGACCTAACTATGCAAAAAAGCTGTACAATAATATACAACAAGCAGCCTTGGCTAAAGATCATGCATATTATTTTTTGAGATAGAGCCCATTTCTAGGATCCGCCAAGGATGTCCCTTCATAATCCACTAACTCGTAGGCACCCTTCTCTAATACACACTTGACCATGTAAGGACCACGCCACATAGGATTGAACTTCCCTGCCCCCAAGGGTTCTTTCTATTGATCCCACAAAAGGACCAAGTCTCCCTCACTAAACACTCTCGGACGGACAGACTTATCGTATTGGGCCTTTACGCGACGCTTATTAACCTCTAGAGTCACCAAGGCATCTCTATGCTGCTCATCGAGTTGCTCAAGGTGAACCAAACGCTCCTCCAAAGGCGAAGTGTCTGGTAAGAGTTCCATGGCTAACTTCAACGAAGGAATCTCGCATTGAACCGGCAATATCGACTCCACTCCATGAACAAGCTGATATGGAGAAAAACCAGTGGCAGTCTTTACCGTGGTTCGATATGCCCATAAAGAAGGGTACAACATAATATGCCAATTCGTCTTGCTTTGTGCGATGGTTCGTTGGAGAATGGACTTAAGTGATTTATTCACTGCTTCAACCTGTCCATTCACTTGAGGATAGTAAGAAGAGGAGTGCTCTTGCTTATACCCTAACTTGGATGCCAACTCTTCCATCATACAGTTCTGAAAGTGTGAGCCATGGTCAGTGACAAGCTCTCTCGGAATCCCGAACCTAGAAATGATTTGGTTGAATATAAGTGAGCGGCTGTCTCACCGTCGGATTTTACTGTAGGCATTGCCTCAGCCCATTTCGTGAAGTAATAAACAGCCACTATGATATGATGGTTCCCCCCAGCCGAAGCTGGGTTGCAATCCATAAAATCGAGCCCCCATTTGGTGAAGGGACCGGCGATGATAATAGGGTGTAACGGGGCAGGCTTCGAGCGCATGTTATGTGCGAACACCTGGCAAGGGTGGCACCTCTTGACCGCTTCAATATAATCCTTGAAGATCGACGGCCAGAAATATCCTGCTCTCAAAATATTTTCAGCTGTAGAAAGCCCAAATAAATGACCACCACACGCCCCTCCATGGAAATCATTAAGCATTACCTCAGCCTCATCTTGAGTTAAACAACGTCGTAAAAGGGAATATACTCCATGGCGGTACAAAGTATTGTCCACTATGAGGTAGTTCTTGGAAACGTGATGTAATCGACATCGCTCATCTCGCGAGAGGTGAGTAGGGGTCCTCTGCGTTTGCAAATATACTATGATATCTCCGTACCATGGGTCAGCCATTGAGATCAAGAAAATGTGTTCATCAATGAACGTATCTTCACAAACCGACTCCTCAGCCTCGCTCGAAAAATCCGATATGAGCTCTGCAAAGATTAAAGATTTCTTCAATTTTGCCGAAACAAATTCGAGATCAAACTCTTGCAGGATGACAATCCATTTATTATATTTTCCCCCAATCATCCTACATGTGAGGACGAACTGAAATGGATTGACATGGGCAACAACCAAGGTCTAGCGAAGGAGAATATAATGTCTCAAACGCTGCACTGCATGTACGGCAGCTAAGGCAAACTTCTTGACATGAGAATACCGAATCTCTACGTCAATAAGGTTTCAGCTAAGATAATATATGACATGCTCCTGGAGATCCTCATCCTCCTGAACCAAAACCATCCCAATTGTCTCTAAATACGCGGCCACATATAATAGGAAATCATGGCTATAATTTGGAGGACTAATCACCGAGGCCGATGCTAGGGCTCGCTTAAGTGCATCGAAGGACTCCTGGGCTCGCTCATCCCATTCAAAGGGAGTATCCTTCTTCAAGAGACGCATGAAACCTCTAGTCAAATTGGCGAAATTGACAACAAATCTTCGTAGGAAGTTTGCCATGCCTTGCAAACACTGAAGATGATGAATATTTCACGGGGGAGACAACTGAAGTATTGCCTCAACCTTCAAAGGGTCGACTCTTATACCCTCTTTCGAAACGATAAATCCTAACAGACAACCTGATTTCACGCAAAAGATGCACTTATGAGGGTTTAATCTAACAGCATAGTGCCGTCATATTTCGAACACCAATCTCAAGTGATAAGAATGATGCATCCTCATGCGAGAATGAGCAGCGAGGTCATCCAAAAATACTTCAATAATGGACTTGATATCGTGGAAAATCAAGGTCATCACCCGCTGAAACGTAGCTCCGGCGTTTTTAAGGCCAAAAGGCATTTTTCGATACGCAAATGTTCCCCAAGGACAAATAAATGCGGTCTTATGTTGGTCCTCTGGTTTAATTCGAATCTGATTATACCCGGAAAAGCCGTCCATAAAGGAGAACACCTCGCTACCCGCACACTCATCCAAAATCTGATCTATAAATGGTGTGGGGAAGTTATCCTTAGGACAGGCATGATTTAAATCATCGAAATCAGTGCATATACGGATCGCTCACTGCTTCTTTTCCACCAGAATGGGGTTTGAAACCCACTCCGTCAAGGGAACGGGATAGATGAAACCAGCTTTCAATAGTTTCTCTATCTTTTCCTTTATGGCGGGTGCTTTCCTAGGATTTACCGCGCGTAAACGCTATCGAATAGGCTTAGCGTTGGGGTAAGTCTTAATTTTGTGTTCGACAATCTGAGGGTCAATCCCTGGCATCTCATCGTAAGACCAAAAAATGTCACAAAATTCCTTGAACAGCTCGGTATACTCGTGAATCTCATCTTGGGAACAATCTGCCCCAATGTAGACATTCTCAATTGTACCAGGGTTGCGAGAAATGTTGATAGGCATAGTTGACGATATGTTTTCCATGTTTCCATCGGCCATATGACCAGGAGAGCTTAATGGAACCATGGGTCTACCAACTTTCTGACTAAGAATCTCCCTATAATCCTCATGCTCCAAAAGGTCAAGCTCTGGAAGGAAATATGATCTATGATGAAGTTCCTCCCATGGTGGCTCAACTCCCGACATAGCCTCGATGATCGCTTCATCTGAAGGGAAAACCATGTCAAGGCAATCATGGGCATGAGAAGACTGTACTGCCCATGCCGGTAGCACATAGGGGTCTTCCTCCTCTATTCGTGAAGAAGAAGAACAAGGCTCTGCAACAAACTGAAGATTAGCTTGGTAAGCTATCATGACTGCAGGCAATGGCACACTCGTCTCAATGGCCTCGCTCGAAGGACTCGGTGAAGGAAGAATCCAAGGATCTCCCATATGACTTGTGCGAAAAGGAACCAATCTTGTAGACGTCGAAGCACCATCAAAACTAGATCCTATCATGAGGACGAGTGCAAGACAAATAAAGGTTCCCATGAGGGATGGATACATGCCTGCACCCACACTCCCAGTTGCCGGCTGGGAATGTTCAACTTTCAGAACTGAAGCTTCCGAATATGCAGTAATAGGTGGATTCTTGAATGCCATCTGATCACTCGTTACAATATTCCCATTGTGAGGAAAGCATACAACGCAAAACACGGAAGACGCAACGGCTTGCATACTATACATCCAGTTCCTTCCCAGTAAGAGATTATAGTCAAGGGGCGCATCAACCACCTCGACCTCTATCGCAACGGTCTTCCCTCCCAAATGGACTTTAAGAGAAGGAAGGATACCATGCGGCCTAAACGATCTCCCATCAAAAGCAGTTAACATGGTCGTATACTTTGACAACTCAAGAGAACCAAGACCCTTCCAACAAGACAAAGACATCACAGAAGCAGCAGCGCCCTCGTCAATCACAGTACGCTTGACGATCATATTAAGACATTCTACATGCACCAAAAGGGACACATAGTAGGGTAAGCGAGGCTGATGTCCTGCGGTTTCAAATTTGATCACCGAGGAAGAATCATCACCATTCACACCAAGAGCGGAAAGTAAAGCCTTCCTTTGCAATGGACAACTCTGAAGCACTTCCAATGCAGACATCGCACAAGGAGTATGGCCCAAGTCCTCGACAACTAAATAATTCTGGGCGGCTCGGGCATTTGGGTTATGAACCGAACGCTTAAGTACCCCCTTAGGAATGCGAGGTACAGCCTCAGGTTTATCCGCAGGTTTCTCAATGCGCAAAGGGGTTCCTGGTGGATTAGGTTCTTTACCTGGGTTGGGTTGCGACGAAGTATAATCTTTCGCACGCGTCACAACTTTCGCGGCACGGACCATATTAATGCACCCACGACCACTAGTTTCAGGTGGATCTTCATCACTAGATTGATCATGGGACTTCGAGTTCATATTCTGGTTATGCGGTAAAGGGTTCGTTAACACAGCTGGGCCCTGTGCTATGAACATGGAAGCTTCATCCATCCTAGGGCACAAGTAAGTGAGGTGATCGTCCTTACAAAGCTTGCAAGGAAACTTAACCTTACGTTTATTCTGCTTGTCCCCCCCAGCATTTTTATTGTTCTTGTCATTATTATTGGCATTCTCATTCTTATTCCCACCCTTTTTATTATTATTGTTTTTACCCTTTTTTCTATTCCATCCGGGTTGCTGGTTACCCTTCTGGTTGGACGATTGCACAACAAGTACATTCGCCGTTTGGGTAGGCTGAGACGAAGCCGTAGCTTGTCCCGAGGCAGATTGGTTGATTGACAACTGAGCAACTTGTTTCACAACCGAACCTGCAGGTTTCTTACTTGCACTACCCACAATGCCGTCGGCATGTGGTCCAGGTTTGAACTTGGGATCGAAACTAGAAAGAGGAGCGTTAGGTATAATCTCATATAACAAACCAAACTGAGCATAGATCAAGTCTAGTTCCTGTGCCCTAAATATGGCTTGTTCCTCATTCAGCACTCCAGATGTGGAAACATCCTTCGCTATATATGGCAATAAATATTTGAGGAACCACTCAAGGAGGAACTCCGGCGGTATAAAGGCTTTAATTAATCTCTTCCGTCTACGCCACTCCTGAATATGATTAGAAATATGGGTGGCTTTATCTTGCCGAAATGTCGACAAGAGTTCAGTACCAACATCATAGTGCACTGGTAGTTGGAAGTGATTAAGGAAAGTCATTGCAAGGTCGTCGAACAAAGTAAAGGCACCCCTAGGTAACTCTATATACCATTTTTCCGCAGGCCCTGTAAGGGTGCGTTGAAATAGTCTCAAACGGACTGAGTCCTGATGCAATGAATTAGAAGAGGACCATAGGTGGAATGTCGTAACGTGTTCACTCAGATCCTCTCCTGGTTTTCCTTTGAATTTAGGTATGTCCGAAGGAAGCTTGGTAGGGATAGCCGGCCAAGCCGGGTCATGAGCCACAGGATCGTTCATAAGTCTCGATAAGTCAGGTAGATTAAGTGTCACGAGGAAAGGGAGCCTAGGATGATGAGGTCTAAGGACCGCTCCTTGGTTCATATAGGATTGATTACCATCATGACCTTGGCCATAGTGACCTCCTCCTGTATGACCCGTATAGGGTGGCGTGGAAGTACCATAATGAGGTGTACCTTGACTAGTAGGAGCTACAAAGCCATAGTTAGAAGAGTAAGTAGGTTGTGAATACCCGCCTCCACAAGGTGAAGAGACCTGTCCATACTGCGTCCCATAATAGGGTCCATAGGTCACCTCTTGCGATGCCCCATGAGACACTCCATAGGTAGGGATATACATTCCGGAAGTAGGAATATACATACCGGAAGTAGGGATATATGTCGTGGAAGTAGCAATCTGACCTCTAGGAACATGAACATAACCTCTCGAAACCATGGGTGGTATGTAGGCTTGAGACACAACTGGTCTAGTAATCGCAGTATGGATCTGACTCATAGCTACGTGCCTACTCGAAGGACCACGTGAGTAAGGTGGAGGGTTTACATTTGAAGAACTCGGAAGCGAGGACGAAGGAATTTCTGTAAGAAGAAAAGTACTAGTGCCTATCGTCACTCGTCTAGAACCAGGTATCCCTATCGGATCACTAACTCTAGGCCTAGGAGGTATATAAGATGGATCTTCCACCACTGGGATGGAAGGTGCAATGTGACTAGTACTCCCAAACCTCTCCGCAAGGTAAGGCATGGGATTGCCCCCAGGCATAGCGCTAGGCTCAAAATTGGATTCAACATGAAATGTCAAATTGTGCATAGGAAAACCAGTCGTAGCATAACTACCATAGCTAGTACTAGGAGGGTCAAAGTGAGTCTTGGCATCTTCCGGCATTCCATACCGGTAACGTGTCAATGGGGAATCAGCCCTAGGGTGAGTAGGTCTATCATGCAAAGATCCTATCTGGGAAATCACAGGACCGAACTCAGCTAGGTTAGGTGAAGGATCATATGTAGGAGTAAGTTCCCCATCGTCAATACAAATGGGAGGAGGTGGCTCAGGAATAGTCTCTGAATGATCCTCCATGGTGTGTGAATCAGTGTGTGACATAGTCCGCCTGGACAGTCTAGGCCCCTCTCCTAAAGGAGGAGGAGAAGTGGAAGGCGGAATTCCTACTAACCGATGAGAACGACGCGGAACCGTACCCGAATCCACAATGACTCAACAAAAAGCAAAGACTCTCTATTTACGTCAACCCTAGGTCAACTAGCGTGCACAGAGAAATCACTATAAAATGTAAATCCAAAAGCAAGCAAACAAGGGCTGGATAAGTGAGCTCCCGAATGTGGCTGGTATGTATGGCTGGTATGTCTTGTCACCACAAGCGGAGGTTCGAAACCAATTATTGTGGCCCTTAGCTTCAACGCGTAAAGCGACTGTGCTTTCTGACCCCAACCTGGCTGGGACACATGCAGAATAACCTCTACATGTACCCCCTCGATATCCTAGGTAAGGTCACTAAGGTCACCTCAATATAATCAACGCTCAGGCAGACAGTCGTAGGTGGGATTGACCATATGGGCAGGGTAGCAAAGCCCGAAACTCCCGAAAGAGCCCCCAGATACGAATACAATCCTGGCTATATCGCCGGTGCTACACAGTTACCGACCAGGGGTTATCCCAATCAACAACCGCTCACACTGCCTAGTGCTTGACTCCCTTTTGAGAGGAGCTTCCTGAGAACACTGGTTATACCAAGGATTTCACACACTCCCTGGACAGACGCCTAGTTGTTGTTGTTTAGTGATCTTGGAGAATTAACTTTCAATCAACTATTCCAAGATCCTAAATCCTAAGCTTGTTGGTGCACCCTAGAAAAGAAAAGAGTGTAATTCATTTTATTTAGTGTTGATTTTAGTTGGCTTTATTACTCAAAAATAGGATATGGTCATGCAACTAATGGTGTTATGACGCAACAAGAAGTAAAATGCACACCTAACAATCAATGCAAATGCATTGTGTCCATGAAAACATGGTATGCGTACTACGTGTAATGCACAATTCCTTCTTCAAATGTTGAATGCAAATTTCCCTATATGAAGTCCTAACTATTACTCCAAAGCAAATCTAGATCTAGTGCAAGTACAATGCAAAATGCATAATGCAATGCATGATGATAAGCAAATATTTTGGATTTTTTGAAAATAAAGAGATACAAAAAGAAAAAGAATGATTTTACCCACCCCAGACATAAACAAAATTCCAGCAAAGCACTAAGGCAAAAGGACTCTAATGCACTAATCTCAAACAAAAAATCAAAGATGCCATGACAAGAACTTTCCTAAAAGAAACAATTTAGGCTAAAAAAAACGTTTCTGGTCAGAAACAGAGGTATTAACAGACTCAGGCAGTGCCAAAGGAGACTCAGCAACTAACAGCATTCACCTAGCAATCCACTATCTTCCACAAAAAGGTAAAAACCAGGGTATACGCGACTGTGCGCAGTGAACCCACATGTATACGCGGAAATCCCAGTGGAAACCGCATGTATACGCGACTGTAAGTGACAAACCCGCATACAGGAAGAAAAAGATGCACAAATCCAAGGCAAACAGACAGGCTAAGACTAAATTCACACCAATCAGGCTCTACTAGGCATACATGCCCCCATACCCGACACAGAAACAAGAGAGAGAGAGCAATTCAAATACATTGAATGCCAAGAAATCAACCCCCAAAGGACAATTACTAGGAACTCCCCAGTGGAGTCGCCAATTCTGTTACGGAGAGAAATTCCTATGGCTTCGGGTACCACAAAAGACAGCTAGACTCCAGAAATCAATATTTCCCAATATGCAATAGCAATACAAACATCTAACACTAAAGGATCGAACCTCGTACCTTATTCCGGATGGTTGAAGTAGATCTCCGTTGAGCTTTCCAATCTTCAGCTTAAATTGTTATAACACGTCCTCAACAACAAGTAAACAATACAAGCATACTATATTTCATGGTGTTAGATCTATTCTAGCATATATAATCAATAATGTAAAAGCATTTGACATATTCCAATGGATACAATATTCATTCAAATACACATTACTGGATAGGAAAAGATATTTCTATTAATATGAATCAGAGATTACAAGTGACAACCTCTGCCAGCATGTCTGTGAACCGGAGAAACTGAATCCCCCACTTGGGCCTCCACCACCTCAATCCTCCATCACTTCGATAGCAAGCTTACTAGCAAAAGGCAAGCTTGGGAAGAACACAACAGTGCTCCAAGGGACAAAGGGATGCAGACTCAAGCATAAGTTCTGGCAACAATGGACTATAATTTCGTTACTCTCAATTCTTTCTTATGCTTTCAATGTCTCAATGGGTTCCTTATATAGCTTTTCAAATGGATACTGAAAGGTCGAATCCGTGCGATCTCAAGGCATATGAAAGGCCAGGAGTCATATGAGTCAGATCCGAGTCAAGGAACGCTCCAAAAGGTTTTGGTTTATGTACACATCCCGATGTACGCAACTATAGAGGCAATGTCCGCGTATGTACGCGGTTATCGGGGAAAAGGCCGCGTATATCATTTTTCTTATGTTTTTAGGGATGGTCAATGATACATCAAAAGACAAAAAGTGGTCCATAGGGGCTAATGAGTCTGCAGCGGGATAGGGGAAGGCCATACAATATGTGATTCACCTAGTGTGGTGAAATCCGCTATAACACCAAGCTATAGAAATTTTCCGTAGGTGTCCTGTTTAGGGATGAATTCTGGAAGAGGCTGGAACCCTAACTTGGAGGGATCATATCTCCTAGAATATAACGAATCTAAGGTTGAAGTTTGGACACAGTGTTCATCCGGATTTTATCTTCGATCTCTAAAATTTTCAGCACATGAACCTTCTCCAATATTGGGATATAGAGAATATACCAAAACTTAGCATTTTTAGTATTTAGGGTTTTTCTTGCTCCGGGTCAAACTAGGGTTTGACTTTCCTGGAGTTTCACCCAACCAAAAATATTGATCTAGGTCTCTAAACTTCGATTTTGATGAGGAGAGAAATCCTATGCTAGGCTCACTAAAAAATTCTTCTTCTGCAAGAAGCCCTAATTTCCCACACCGAAAACTGAAAATGCTCGGAATCGAATTCCGCTTCGACAGAAAGATGCACCCTTCAATGGAGAGTCAGCCTAGCCTTCTTTTGCTGATCGATTATGGAGAGAGAAACAAAAATTAAGAAACCCTAGATTCTGTAGCTGCACAATGTCTTCTTTTCAGGGTGGCTCTGATACCATGTTAAATTTTCATATGCTTATCTAAGACATCAGTATTTCATTTCATTTTCATAACAAAAGCATATAAACAGGATCACTGAAAGATAGACAAGCACAACCATAAAAAATAACACAAAGATTTATCCTGGGAAAACCCTAAAGGGAAAAACCCAGTAAAAGCTTCCTCAATATAGATGCCCCAAAAAGATAAAATATAAAACCAATAAGGAGATCAAAGCGTGATCCTCCTCCTTCTCCAGCTACTTCTCTTCTCCACTAATGCGCTACACAAGTGAGAGTGTGTGTCTCAAATGAGGAGCGACACACCTCTATTTATATTCATCCGTTCACTTGAATTAACTCATTCGACATGTAGGCTCGAGTTAAATCATGTAGGCTCGAGTTACACATTTAGGCTCAAGTAACCACACTGGGGTGCTAATGACCCACATTTACAATTAGAGGGGACTACCTCATGATTCTTATTAGTTCTTCCGATTAGAAGCATCGGGGTACAAAGTAATATAAGTGGTTCTCCCAGTAGGACCATCGGGGACCACAAAAGATACATATAGAATATTCTTTGAAGTTACAATATTTCAACACGGGTGACTTTGAATTAGTAGCTAATGGCCCTGCCTTGACTTGTGCTAAAAAACGTTGAAAAACAAGAAGAAGAAAATGAAGTGACTTATTGGTGATGTTAAGCGTAGAATTTTTTGAGGTGCACCCCATTGCACGGGTTCTCCAAGAGTTGTCCATCAGAGTCAATGAAGAGGTATGCCCCCTTGCCAAGACGAAGGTCATTGGCAAGGCATGGTGATGGAATCTGGTCTTTTATGGGAAGAATCGATTCCATACTATGGTTTAAAGGGAAAGGGGTAAAACCAGAGGTGGTCTTACAGATTTCTCCATCATTGCGTAAGTGGTGCCATGATAGATCAGGTGGATCTTCCACACGTGACGAGATGGAAGGGCAACTGGTGCAAGAGACCATGTAACTGGTATTGGTTGTGGTTTTCATGGCCTTGCCCCTAGTCTCTATTGGAGAAAGAGGGGTAGGCCGGGAGACAAGAGGAGTCTTTGATGGACCTAGAGGTAGGTGCAATATCATCTCAATTGGCTCGACATGAGTCAACACATCCTGGGGATTCAGAGGTATGGTAGGTGGTTCGAGGTACCACAGAGGATCTCCCAGTGCGAAATCCTGTAGATGGAGGGTTTCCAAGGTAGACTTACTCATGATCTTGGATGGTAGGAAAAAGAAAAGGAAAAGAAAAAGAAAAAGGATAATGTTGATCGGGAATGAACCCCATTTTTTCCCTGGTAATTGAGGTTGCGGCTGTGGATGCGAAAACAACGGAAGAGACAGGTCTGATGGACCATCGGTGATGGTGGAGACAAGAGGGTATGCAGAACTAGACATCATGTAGATGGATACAGTGTCTGAAGAAGGCGGTGGGGGGTGAAATTATTCGATCAAGGTGATCTCAGACTCAAGGGAATGGTGACGGAGGTCAGCAAGAGCCATTCAAAATTTGGGTAGGTCTTGGAAATGGTGGGAGTAATGTCCATACAAGCCGTAAAGGGTGCAAGCATGGTTTGTCCTCAATGCCTTGTTCCTAACTACCGGTGTGGTTGGGAGTTCAACCACGAGGATGTTTTCATTCGTATCCATGGCATCCAGATGCACACAGATCACTGGGATTTTAGGGCAATCTTGAGTTGGGTGGCCCTGTTGTTCGTAGACGGCACAAGGTGGTACTAGCCATGGTTCTGCAATGGCTTTGGTGTTTTTCCCCCTCGCCCCTTTGGGCTGGGGCGGTGCAGGTGCGGGTGTGGCGTTTGGCCTATGCAGACTGGGTGGGGGGTGGGACTCAATCGCAATAGGTTGCATTGGAGTTAACACAACCTGAGGCATTGTTGGTTGAGTTGATGGATCTAGATACCAAACCGAGATCCCCAATGTAAAGTTGGGTAGGCTTAAAGTGGCCATGAATGGATTTCTCATGACACCAGGTGGGGGAAAGAGGAAGGGAATCGTGTGGATTGGAGATGAGCCCACATAACTCCCAGCTCGTTGCATGTGGGGGTGAGGTTGTGGTTGTGGCTATGCGTAATGCTGCTGCTGCAGAGGTGGTGTTGCGACTGTTGTTGGCGTTGTGGCTATGGATGATGTTGTGGTTGTGGTTGGGGCTGCAGCTGCAATTGCTGTTTGGGTGCAGCGGTGCTTGATGATACCATGCAAAAATCCACAGTTTTCTTTTGTGTTGGTGGTGGTGACACCAACGAGAAAGGAGCTGTCATGGTGGGATTAGTAAACAACCTAGGGCCCACATTCAACGGTGGGAAAGCTGGTGTGTTTTCAACCACAGTGTTGGTTACAGGGATGACGTTAGCGTGCGCGATCGCCCCTTGCAGCTCAGTGGTGGTGATGGTAGGGATAACATTGGCTGGCGTTGTTAACCCTTGTGGATCATGGTAGGTGAGCTGGTCAACTATCACAATCTTCCCTTCGTGGGGGAACATCATGAGGCGGAAGATAGTTGATGCAACTGCTCACATGGCATACATGTAACTCCTTCCAAGGAGGAGGTTGTAATCTAGTTGAGTGTTGATGACCTCAATGTCAATCATGTCTGTCTTCTTGGCTAACGTAATGGGGACATGAGGGAGGATTCCTTGGGATTTAGTGGGGTGTCCATCATAAGCCTGCAGAGGCATGGAAGATGGTTGCAGAATTGGTGATCCAAGCTTCTGCCACACCAAGGTAGACATGATGCACGTGGATGCCCCCTCATCCACTATGCATCGGTGCACAACCAAGTTTCAGATGGATACCGGAATTTGGAACACGATAGTGGAGGGCATGCGTGGTTCTCCATTTTCTATGTCAAAGGTGATCAACTTGGAATTGGAGGGGTCTAATACCCCTAGAGTATCTAGTAGGATTTCCACTGCATTGGGCACATTTTAAGTACCTCAAGAGTGGACATGGCTATTGGCATTTGGGCCAAATAATCCACTACGCTATAGCTCACTGCAGCTCTAGCTATGGCATTATTGGCGATTCTGTGTATGGGCGGGTGTAGGAATGGGGGTAATTGGAGAGGTAGGTTGGTTGTCTTAGACATGGATGCTACTGATGAGTCAACAGGTTCAGTAGTGGTACCATATTGGTTTCGTCTAGTTTGTAAATTGACCTCTTTAGTGGTCATGGTCATCAGGTGGTGGACACCTATTTCGGCCATGGACAATGCCCCTAGAGCATTGGGATTGGCCTGGGGAGGGGTAGAATTTTCCACCAATCCTTGGACTGGTAGTGGGTTTTGAAGCACCATGGGAGGAGGTCCTTTTAGTGCTGGGTTGGGTTGTGCTTGGTTTGTAGCATTGGAAGCCTGTTGGGCCTCGTTTCAAATGGCTTGCTTTGCGTGACCCATAAGGGGACACTCAAATGTATAGTGCCCATAGACCTCACAGAGTGTGCATGGTTGGTTTGTGCGTAATGGGGTATTGCGTCTTGGTGCATTTGGTCATGGGGGATTCTGGGCTAGCTGGTTTGCTATGGCATTGTTGGGACGATTCAGTTGTTGACCGCCTCCCTGCAGTTGGTTGTTGCCCTGGTTGCAGGGCCGGTTATTTCTAGCTTGCCCTTGTTGATTTTTGGGGGCAGGCTGGTTGGGACAGTTTTGCTGTGCAAATACTTGACCCAACAGGGCGGGTGGAGCGGGTGGAGTGAGGGTGGGGGCTTGGACTTGTTGCATTAGTGGTGCATAGTAGATTTGTGGGGGTGGTGGTGCCACGAATGTGGGCATTTTCCCCACGTACTACTGTGTTGGCCAAGCCATAGCTTGAGCCTGCTGCGGTGGCACAGGTTGTGCGTAGGAAGTTGTCACTCCGGACTGAGACATCATTCTAGCATAGTCTGGAGCTTGGTTTTGGTAAGCAACATTAGCATTGTTGCTTGATTGTGGTGCGACAGTAGGTGGTGTCGGTCGAGGCTGTGGTTGTTGGGAGACTAACCCTATGATGCCATCTACAATGTGGGATTCCCCCGGTGCATCGCGGTAAGAGGTACATGGATGGGGAGCATCTGGGATGATGGTATACAAGTATCCCGACTAGGCGTAGATGAGGTCAAATTGTTGGGCCTTCAATATGGCCTTTTCTTCAGATTGGGGATGTTTTGATGCGACGTCCTTTGCGATGGGAAAGAGAAAAGTCTTGAGGAACCAATCTAAGAAGATCCTATCGTCAAGTTGGATCTCACACAAGCTACGACACCATCACCACTCATGGATATGATCAGTAATGTGAGTGGCGGTGTTTTGGCGATAGGATAACAGGATCTCCACTCCATCATCATATCTGACAGGGAGTTGGAAATACTGTAGGAACATGAAGGCTAGGGAGTTGAAGTCGGGGTACTTGTCTTATGGCAGCTCAATGTACCATTTGACCATGACACTTGTAAGGGTGCGACAGCCTTAGTCTGATGGAGTCTTCTATGATGCTATTGGATGAGCACCATAGATGGAATGTCATTATATGATTTTGGGGACATTCCCTGGCTTTGCCTTCAAACTTTTGGATGTCTGAAGGTAGCTTAGTTGGCATGGGTGGCCAAAAATCTTGGTGACGGATGGGGTCATTCGTCAATCTTTCCAAGTCAGGAAAGTTCAAACGAGCCATGAATGGCAGATTTTACCCCAAATTGATGTGGGATGGGGCTGCAATGGGGGTGGGGTTTGCAGGTGCATAGTGCATCTGCACAGCTGGGGGTGCTTGTGGCGGCACCACGGTGGATGGGCCAATGCCCCCAAGTTTTTTGGGTGGGATGGTGTGGGTGGTGGGGGCATTTCCCCCCTGTATGGAAGTAGGGGAAATGCGGATGGTTGGTGCACTGCCCCCCTGCGTGGAAAGTGGGACAATGTGTGTGGAGGGGCCATTGCCCCCATGTGTGGCCACTGGACCAGCTTGGCTGGTCACTATGGGTGGTGGAAATTGGCTAATGATAGTCTGCATGACTGTGCTTGGGCCACTTGCCACACTGTGGATGACTGGTTGTGATGTGGACATGGGTCCACTTGCTAAGGTTAGATCGAAAAATGGATCCAGGTTTGTAGTAGCCATGGGGCTAGTATTCAGACTGATATGGGTTTGAATCAGAATCAGAGGCTATGTGGCCCTTTGATAGTGTAGGAGATCACTGAGAACGGCTACAACGGTGCCATCTGAGTGTTCCAAAAGGTGGTGGTTCGCCTCTTAGGCGTGAGGAAGATCATGGGGGATCAATTTTGTTGGCTTGTGTGTATGAAACTGGTGGGTATGAAATTTGGACCCCGGTTTCAATGGCTTCCTATTGGCTGAAGGTGGTCTCTCAGCCACCAAAACTACCAGAAGACAACACTTGGATTGTTCCTCACGGGTAACTCTACACAATCAGAAGGGGTCGTTGCTCGTTTCGCTTTGCAATTCCTCTCAGCGGCCAACTACTTTGGGGTTCCTATGGTACTCCTCACAATGAGTTTCTGGGCAAATCCTAAGTACTTCCCACAGTTGTAGCAATCAAGGACTTATGTCCTCAAAGAATATAGATTTAATTGAACTTAGTGTAAATTTGGTAAATTTTAAGGCTCACTCAGCGTCATGAACTGAGTTGGGTTAGTTATGTGGTATGGTGTGTTGGTTTGCTTGCTTGTTCTGGTTTTTGATTTGCAAAAATGTAAACAGAAACATGTAAGCAAATATGGTGATTAACCCTAAATTTTTGGCCTAACTAAGTGTCTACCTCTTAGTGGTATTCTTCTTCAACCAAGAGAAGGTGTTGGGCTCTCAACACAATGGGACTAAGCCCATCCGTAGATCCTCAGGTCACCTCCCAAGTGCTAGGTTGGTCAAGAAGGGAGGACTCTTAGGGCCGTGAGAAGCCCTCCTTCTCTACCCCCTGTACCTTCTAGGTCACCTGGTTTTATTGGTTTGGGAAAAATGCCATAGAGTGCCTAGATCTATATGAGCTGTCCCTTCGTCATATTCTAGAATACCCTGGAGGGTGATGACTGGGTAGAGGAGGAAGAGGGCAGCAAGATCGTTGATTTTAAGTTGATTTTAGATAGACTAGGTTCATTTTATTAAGCCATAATGATTTAATTAAAATTTACACATTGTTCATGAAATAAAATGCAGAAAATAAAAACAGAAACTGTAATTAAAAAGCCCAAAAATGGGTCGCGCACCTGTAAAAGTCCTATTTTTGAGAATTTGATTCTGATCAAACCGTGAGGAATTACCTCAAACGGTTGAAAACCCAATTCATAAATGGGCCCTTTTACCCCAATCCATGGGAATATTCACAAATGGATCAATTATTTGGGTATAAAACAAGCCCGAACACAGGTGAATTTTCAGAAATTTGGTTCGACCGTTTTTACACAGTTGAGTGATTTGCAAACCATGAATGGCCAACAGTAACTGGTACTGTGGCCAAATGGGCTTGGATTGTCCTTGAGGAGGATCAGAAATAACTATAAATTTAAATAAACAAGAATCTAAGATGAATTTAACATGGCATTTCTGAAAAACTAGGGCAATTTTTTTTAAAACTTGAGAATAAAAAGTTTGGACCAGGGATCCTGTGGGATCGACCTAGCGGAGTCACCAAAGATGTAATGAGAATTTATCCTCACTACAGGGGTAAAAATGGCTCCCTTGTGCCCTATAGGCATAAGCGTAGGTTTCTACCGTTAGAAAATAGTAAAAAACGGAAGTAAAAAATGACTGAACTAGAGCTGCAAATTGAAACTAAACTAAGCTACACGAGAACAAGTAAATGGTAGCTGAAATAAACTATATCTATGATAATAGCAGAAAGCAAGAAGAGATGGAGTATTGTTGAACCCCTCTACACACAATGGGTTAGGGTTCCGCCTCCAAAAACTGCAAAAGAAACCTATACTACCATGGGGAAAACCTGCAAACAATTGTTAATGGAAAAACCTGCAACTAGAAATATTGGTTAGAAAATAAAACAAGTAAGTAAACATGCATAAACAAAATCTATACCTCACTTGGGTGGAAATGGGCCACCATGCCCTAGCTCATGGGAGCACCTCTCTCTTGGTTGGGGAGCAATGGCTTGGAGGAATGGAGATGAGGGAGAGGGAGAGTGGGTGGTTTGAGAGCAAGAGGTCTCAAAGCATCCACGGGAAGCATAACAATATGCAAATGATGAGTTTTTTGAGAGTGACCCGCTACCCTCCTTATATAGTTTTTCCAAGGGGTTTTAGGGTTTTAAGCCCTTGGTCAAGGCTTTAGCCCCTTTTTTGGGCCTTTAGCCCCTTTCGCCCTAACTTTAGCACCTTTTAGGGTTTTAGCCCCCTTTTGAGGGCTTTAGCACCCGGGGGTCTATTTTGGGCTCTTTTTTGGGGTTTTTAGCCCTTTTATTCATCCTTGGGCTCTTTTGGAGGTGTGGGTGTCAAATGGAAGGTCATGGAAGGTCTTATGGAGTGAAATGAGTGTTGTGAGATGGTATCCTTGGTGGTGTAGGCCATTGAGAGCTGTGTGGGGGATTTTTGGGTTAACAATGATAGCATTTTAGGCCAACCAAATTCCCCAAACCACTGGCAATGACGATACTCTAATAGCCTTGTACTCTGTACAATTCAGCCAATGTTTGAGACACTCTTCGGTGGTATCTCTTTCCAGAGGTTATTGATCTTTATCTAGTCTAGAGCATTACTCCACACTTGTTTTGAGTAGGTGTAGCTAAGAAAAGGATGTTCCAAAGTCTCCTCCCACTCTCTATGGAGTAGACATATGCTCATCCCCTCTTTATTTCTAAATTTCATCTTATCCCAAGTCAATAAATTATGATTAAGTAAAATCCACATATGTATCTTCTCCTTTGAAGGTCCTTTGAATTTCCAAAGTAGCTTCCATCGCCAAAAGGTTAGCTAAGCGCCTAGCCTACAAATTGCCTCATAACCTAGTTTTGTTAAGTAAAAATACCATATTGTGTTATAGCCCAAAATCAGAATGCCATCTTTATAAAAAAAGTCTAATGTGTGCCCTCTCCACAAAATTGATGTATGTAGGAATACCATACGTTGGACTCCAGAATTGTCTTTTATAATGATGTTATTTACATTAATTTCCAATCCTATCTACCATGATTTAACACATCTATGTTCAATAAGGCTATATTTTAATTTGTTTTATTAATTAAATCTTGTAAATGTAAAGTGAGCCTAAGTATGTTATTTTTAATGTATTAAACGAAATATTGTGCAAATGATAGTTGTTTGACACTCCATCCGGTCCTGAGTTCTACATTGAGTTTGATAATATGTTTCTTATTGGTTTAAATGCATCGACTTACTTTGTTATCAAATTGATCTATCTTTGTCCTCACTAAAACCTATCATACATCCATACACAAATTAAAATCATAAGATTGATAATAAACTTTTGCATTTGAATAATTATAACTAAAAGTATTATTATTGCAATTATTATTTATAAATAAAAGTTAAATCATAAAATAATATGTTTAAACAAAACTTTTATACAAATATATTGAATAAAAATGGATTCTTAATTCTTAAATAAATTACCATTTTGTATAAATATAAGCCTTTTAACATTCACAAACAATATGGTGGAAAGCCCTCAAATCTTAAGTTTTAATATATATGAATGTTTTAATTGTATGCAGGTGCTTTATTTTAAAATGGACCACGTGGTGATATCATGCAAGGTAGATCGCATAAAGATTGAAGGAGAGAATGTTTAACAAAGAATGAATCAATATAAGCAACATAAATGGATGATGATTCAACCAATAGAACTCAAGCACCCAACATTTAATTTGGAAAACAAAACAACAAAAAATCCACTCAGAATCTAGATTTATGAACAAATTTCAATTACAGGTCATTCGGATGCTCATCTAGATGCCCATTCTAACCACGTGTTTTTAACAGACAACAGATTTTTGGGATAGATTTTTGGGAAAGCAGAGGCGAAATTGGAAATTTTGGACATGGGTTTTGTGCAGAATAGGCCCATTTTGGCCTTTGAGAGGAATTTTCGCAAAATTCAAAGCTATTTGGGAGAAAATCGTGGTTCTCTGAATCCAACTTTTCCAAAAATTGTTGTTGGTTGTTTTCTAAATTTAGAAACTAGTTGTAACAACTCAGGGAATTGGGGGATTCGACTTTATCCTTCTCCAATGGGTTGTTCATGTATAAATTAGACCCTAGAGATTTGGAGATGGGTTGTTATTGTACAAATCCATTTTTGATAATATTGAATTGCTGCTTCTGGTTCAAATTCATTTTTATGCGTTGGTGATTGATTAGTTCGTGAATGTGAAGCCACTATTACTTGAGAGGGCCCCTCAGTGACAAGTGTGCACTTCTGTGTGTGCAAGATCAATCTTTTTTAACTATGTTTGTGTTTGTCAGCTAAGTAATTTTTTTCCTTATTTTAATTTTATTAATTTCAGTTTAGTAGATGTTCAGTTGTGTGTGTGCTTTCGATTGAATTCATTTTAGCTTGGTAGATTAGGAATTTTTCCTTAGTTGCAGAGCTCTGCCTAGTTGTTCATTTCCCTTTCATTTCTGATATTCATACTCTACATGTGCATCTTTCTTTTCACGTGTATTATTTGTTGCATTTACAATCACATTCCTGTCATCATTCCAGGAGATAAATTTCGGGGGCAAATTTTGAGCAAACCGTAACGAATTTTGGGAAACGGTTCTAAACCCACTTCCCAAATGAACCCATTTACCCTTAGATGAAATAAGTTTCCAAAAATTCTTAATATATAGGAAGAAAAATGTTGTTGAACAAACCTCTGCATTTTGTCCATTTGCATTTGATTTCATTCTTGTGTATTTTCGTGATTTCCTTCTTTGCAATTTGTTTATGCAATTCAGTTATTGTGGGTGTTCATGCCATTTGTTTCATGTATCATAGATTATATTTCAATGTTATGTTGTTAATATAGTCTATTTTCATGAGTCAAGTGCCCAGTTGCGTATAAGTCTGTTTCAATTTCCTTTCCAAGTCTGTCTAGTTTACTGTTTCATCTTATGATTGATAGAATATATTGCTTTGACATTGCAGGATCAAATTACAGTAGGTTTAAGTTTTATTTACTTCCGTTTTTTCATAAAGTCGTTTAGTTGTATTTCAGTCTGTTTAAGGATGCAATGTATAATGATTTCTTTTTGAGTTATGAATTAGTTTAAGTTATTTTACTGTTGAATTTGATCACTAACGTAGGTTTAATTCTTGTTCCTTTACATTTTTTTATCATGTGCCTGAAACAACTGATCTCAAAATAATTTAGATTAACTATTTCTTGAAATTTTAGTGTTTTATATGTGTAGAATGTCATTCGAACAGCCTGTTCTGCTTGTCCTTTAGACCTGTGTTCCAGTCTATTATCCAACCTTTCATTCGGACCTTAGCATTTTTAATATGATTTAATCCTGTTTCTTTAGCTCTTTGATTATGTTTCGACTGTGGTAGTTATAAAATGGTTATGTTTGTCTTTAGGACCATGGGTTATATTGCTTAAATTATTTATTAAGTTTTGTTCCTATCTTTCATCTCTTTTTACCTTTATATGTTTTGTATTTTGGTTTCTTTTGGTTTCTTAGTATTAAACATTTCAAGTTCGTAGATTAGTTGTTGATTAGGTTAGATTTGTTAAACTAGTTTGCTTACATTAGTTTATGATTCCTCACAAAGTATTTGTTTACACTTGGTCCTTAGATTAGTGTTTCAATCTACTTTATACGATTGGATTGAGTTCAATAACTAGAGTATGATAGTTGGTTAGTTTGCTCTTTTGAAAATATAGAGTAGTTTCACTCATAGAATAGATAGATTAATTACTCTTTTCACTTGTAGCATAATTTCTTGATTTACAGTAATTAATTTCATATTTGCTTTCATAATTAATTTCAATGTTTTCTTTTGTAGTTAATTGCATGGTTAAGTAGATTCTCATCCCTGCATAAGCATATAGTTCATGCATTCATGAAATAGTTTACTTGAATTGTTGCCTATTTTGAATAGTTAGATTTACTTTTAATAGATTAGATTGCTTCCGCACCAAGTGACCACTTTCCTAGATTAGTTGTTGCAATTTCATTTCATAGAATAGATTAGCATAACAGTAGATTAGATTTGAATTCCAGTTGTTAAATAGTTTCCCTTCTTTCATAAGAATAGATTGGATTTCTTCATTTAACTCATGATAGTCATGCATGTAATTTAATATCATGTAGTTGCATGATTAGTGCATTTGCATATATAGTTAGATTAGATTAGAATAAGCTTTAATCCTACAGATATAGTATTTGCATCTCACAAGCTATCTTCCTGGGTTGACAAATTAAGTGTTGAATTAGATAGCAAATATTTTACCCAACAGTTTGGTGCCATTTACAGGGAGGTGCTAAAGGGATTGGATTCTAGGTAGATAGGGGTAGTTAGGTTGCCTTTACATTACATAACAAGAGGGAGGGGAGAACGATAAGATGAGAGGTAAGAACCTGCGCATCCACTATAGTGGGGTGCCCCAAAGCCTTGTTGTTCCTTTTTCGCACAAGGGTTTTTACTTTCCACAAGTTAATTTTATGTAGGTGTTTTAGTGTGTTGTGTTTTATTAGTAGATAGTTTCTCAAAAAGACATATTTTTTTTTGGGGTACTGTAAGAACCCCAGGGACTAATCCTTGTGTGAAGGAGGACGTACCAACCAAAAAAATGGACTCAAAGGTGCTTATTAGCATGAGAGAACTCTCCCAAGTCCAAGCAACAGCTGGGAATGATTCTCACTAGGTAAAAACCATCTTGACAACAGTTGAGAGCTTATGAACCTCTCCTAAAATAACAGACGAACCAAAATATCAAGAACTACAAAAAGATGTTCTTTGTAAGAATGTAAAAGAAGTTGATACATTTGGGATTACATCTGAATGAGAGAAACTGGAAATTAAAGAGTTCTCTACATACAAGATAATAGATCCATCATATGCTCAAACAACTGCTCAACTAGAAGAATATGGTCTGTATGACATATAGAAGGAAGGTGAGTACCAAGACTACATCGAAAGATGGTTTCGGGAGGTAACTCGACCACGATACCATTCCTTCATTCGACACCTATTGATGCAAAGAAAAGTAAATTGATTGAACTTCCACATTCAGGTAATCACTGCAAGAACCTTTTCATATGTGGATAAAGGTACAATTCTCATTTTGCTTCACACTTGCTTTGATTGGAAAAACTCATATACTTGAATAAACATGTTTTCTTTCTTCTTAGGGTAGGGAAATATGTATATAAATAAAATTTTGCATTCTTAGTTTAGGGAACAGTGCAACTTCATTTTTTTGGCTTTATTTTTCAAATAAAAGAACTAAGAAGAAGATAATGCTAAAGACTAAACCGAAGAAAATTTTCATCATTATTTCTTTTCATACATGCATATTTCTGAATAGAACAACTGCTCAAGACCAATTTTAAATACCATGGAGATTTGTCATAAGTTTAAAAGTCTATCTAAAACATAGAGGTCACTCGTACGTCTTAGCTTCATCATTAGAGTTTTCTATTTAAGAATCTTTACTATAGGGTAGCATAAGGCTGAATGAAATTCCTAGTTTCTGAGGGAACACTACCATAAATCTATATGAAAAAATGAATTTTGGGACTAGAGACACCTTTCACTCATTATCTTATGGCTTCATCCACTTTACACTAAATCCATCAACTGTGTGTATCCTTGATTTAGTAGATTCCTCTTTCAGCCTTTATTTTGGTTCCATGATAATAAAAAAGAGAAGGCTAGTTGTCCTCCAACCCATATACCATCCCACCCTGTAGCATGGTTTTCATAGCTGTGCTCCCACCACTCCTTCATAGGAAAATTTATTTGTCAAATATCTATAGGGAGTGGAAACATTGGGACAAAAGTCTCTGATAGAAAATAGGTTTAAGAGGTTGACCCACCGGGGTACTGAACAGGCTTGCTGGCAGTGGGTACCGGTCTATGGTATGACTAGGTAAACCCGATGGGGTAATGAATAGACCAGACTGAAAGAGGGGAATCTGCATGGGGAGGACAACTTGTTAAAAAGAGAGAGAAAAAAAGAGTCTAAAAAAAATAAAAATATGAAAATGACTCTATGATAATAAAGGTTGTTGTGGGTATACCAGAGGAAGGTATGCATGATTGATCTAAAGAAAATGAACTCCATAAATCTTCCATTTGAGAATGTTTGTAATTTGCACTTAAGACCCTGTTGTCTAATTCATACTATACCTAGGATATCACTATCCTAGAAGTGGGACCCATAAAATTAGGATTCTAATGAACTTGAAATGCAAACTCTTTCCATAACTACTTTGAGAAGTAGTAGAGATGATTAGTTTCCTATAGGCTTTATAGAACGTCTACATCCTCATGTTTTCTATCTAAGGAATGTCCCCTATCATAGCTTATATGTGGTTGTCATGAGCATAACTGATGAATTTGCGTGTATTAATGAATCTACCTTAGAATGATATTACCTGCTGAGTGTTGTTGATCAAGAGTTAACATAAGAGAACACAACCCAGTCTTAATCTTTGGTCCGGGGGAGAGAGAATATCAGTTTATATGGTCTTCATAAGCATGGATTATTACTAGTTGGCAGAATTGTATGTATTAAGAAATCTTAAATAATATGAAGTCGTTTTGGTCATCTTATAACATAACATTTTTTTTCTAATTTCTAGATTTCATGCAGTAATAAAGTTGTCTTAGTTTTGCTAAAGGTTTCCTATAAACTATTAATGATCAAACACAGTTTTTGAATAAATGAAAGACCCCTTCCAATTCATTCATGGCACGTGGACGTGGCATACCTTTGGTCGGGGGGAATGTTGGGCTCCAAAATTGTCTTTTATAATGATGTTATTTACATTAATTTCTCATCATATCTACCATGATTTAACACATCTATGTTCAATAAGGCTATATTTTACTTTGTTTTATTAATTAAATCTCGTAAATGTAAAGTGAGCCTAAGTCTATTATTTTTAATGTATTAAATGCAGTATTGTGCAAATGATAGATGTTTGACACTCCATCTGGTTCTGAGTTCTGCATTGAGTTTGATAATATGTTTCTTATTGGTTTAAATGGGTCGACTTACTTTGTTAGCAAATTGATCTACCTATGTCCTCACTAAAACCTATCATACATGCATACACAAATTAAAATCATAAGATTGATCATAAGCTTTTGCATTTGAATAATTATAACTAAAAGTATTATTATTGCAATTATTATTTATAAATAAAAGTTAAATCATAAAATAATATTTTTAATCAAAACTTTTATACAAACATATTGAATAAAAATGGATTCTTAATTCTTAAATAAGTTACCATTTTATATAAATATAAGCCTTTTAACATTCACAAACCATATGGTGGAAATCTCTCACATCTTAAGTTTTAATATATACGAATGTTTTAATTGTATGCAAGTGCCTTATTTTAAAATGGACATGCAAGGTAGATCACATAAATATTGAAGAGAGAATGCTTAACAAAGAACGAATCAATATAAGAAACATAAATGGATGATGATTTAGCCAATAGAACTCTAGCACCCAACATTCAATTTGGAAAACAACTCAACAAAAGATTTGCTTAGAATTCGGATTTATGAACAAATTTCAGTTACAGGTCATCTAGACACCAATTTTGACCATGTGTTTTTAACAATCAGTAGATTTTTGGGCTATATTTTTTTGGCAAATAGAAGCAAAATTGGAAATTTTGGAACATGGGTTTTTTGTAGAATAGGCCCATTTTGGTAATTGTGAGGAATTTTCACAAAATTCAAAGCCATTTGGGAGAAAATCGTGGTTCTCTGAAACCAACTTTTAAAAAAATTATGGTTGAGCATTTTCTAAATTTAGAAACTAGTTGTAACAACTCAGGGAATTGGGGGATTCAACTTTATCCTTCTCCACTGGGTTGTTCATGTATAAATTAGACCCTATAGGTCTTGAAATGGGTTTCTATTGTACAAATCCGTTTTTGATAATATTGAATTGCTGCTTCTGGTTCAAATTCGTTTTTATGCGTTGGTGACTGATTAGTTCGTGAATGTGGAGCCACCGTCACCTGAGAGGGCCCCTCAATGACAAGTGTGCATTTTTGTGTGTGCAAGACCGATCTCACTCATCTGTGTTTGGGTTTGTCAGCTAAGTAATTTTGTTTATGTATTTTAATTTTATTAATTTTAGTTTAGTAGATGTTCAGTTGTGTGTGTGCTTTCCATTAAATTCATTTTAGCTTGGTAAATTAGAAGTTTTCCTTAGTTGCATAGCTCTGCCTAGTTGTTCATTTCCATTTCATTTCTGATATTCATACTCTATGCGTGCATCTTTCTTTTCACATTTATTATTTGTTGCATTTACAATCACATTCTCGTCATCATTCCAGGAGATAAATTACAATGTTTGAGAAAACTGTAAGGAATTATGGGAAATGGTTTGAAACCCAGTTCCCAAATGGACCCATTTACCCCTATTCACGTGCAGTTGCCAAAAATTCTTAACATATAGGGAGAAAACTATTTACAAATAGACCTTTGTGTTTTGTCCATTTGCATTTGATTTCATTCTTGTGTATTTTCGTGATTTTATTCTTTGTAATTAGCATAGTTTTATTTGCAATTTGTTTATACAATTAAGTTACTGTGGGTGGTCATGTCATTTGTTTCCTGTAGCATAGATTATATTTCAATGTTATGTTGTTAATGTAGTTTCTTTTCATGAGTCAAGTGACCGATTGCACATAAGTCTGTTTCAATTTCCTTTCTAAGTCTTTCTAGTTTACTATTTATTCTTATGATTGATAGAATATATTACTTTTGACATTGCAGGACCAAGCTGCAGTAGTTTTAAGTTTTATTTACTTCTGTTTTGTCATAAATTTGTTTAGTTGTATTTCAGTCTATTGAATGATGCAATGTATAATGATTTCTTTTTAAGTTATGAATTAGTTTAAGTTACTTTACTATTGAATTTGATCACTAAAGTAGGTTTAATTCTTGTTCCTTTACATTTTGTTATCATGTGCATGAATAAGCTGATCTCAAAATCATTTAGATTAAATATTTCTTGAAATTTTAATGTTTGCTATGTGCATACTATCATTTAGACAACCTGTTCTGCTTGTCGTTTAGACCTATGTTCCAGTCTATTATCCAGCCTTTCATTCGTCCCTTAGCATTTTTAATCTGATTTAAGCCTGTTTCTTTAGCTCTTTGATTATGTTTCGACTGTGGTAGTTAGAAAATGGTTATGTTTGTATTTAGGACCATAGGTTAGATTGCTTAAAGTATTTATTAATTTTTGTTCCTATATTCCATCTCCTTTTACCTTAATATGTTTTGTATTTTGGTTTCTTTTGGTTTCTTAGTATTAAACATTTCAAGTTCATAGATTAGTTGTTGATTAGGTTATATTTGTTAAACTAGTTTGCTTACATTAGTTTATGATTCCTCACAAAGTATTTGTTTACACTTGGTCCTTAGATTAGTGTTTCAATCTGCTTTATACGATTGCAAAAGTTTGATAACTAGAGTACGATAGTTGGTTAGTTTTCTCTTTCAAAACTATAGATTAGTTTCACTCATAGAATAGATAGATTAATTGTTTTTTTGACTTGTAGCATAATTTCCTGTTTTACAGTAATTCATTTTAGATTTTCTTTGGTAATTAATTTCAGTGTTTTCTTTTGTAGTTAATCGCATGCATAAGTAGATTCTCATCCCTGCATAAGCATATAGTTCATGCATTCATGAAATAGTTTAGTTGAATTGTTTCCTGTTTTGAATAGTTAAATTTACTTTTAGTAGATTAGATTTCTTTCGGACCAAGTGACAGCTTTCCTAGATTAGTTGTTGCAATTTAATTTCATAGAATAGATTAGCATAATAGTAGATTAGATTTGAATTTCAATTATTAAATAATTTCTCTGCTTCCATAAGAATAGATTGGATTCCTGCATTTAACTCATGATAGTCATGCATGTAGTTTAATATCATGTTGTTGCATGATTAGTGCATTTTCATGTCTAGTTAGCTTAGATTAGAATAAGATTTAATCCTACACATATAGTGTTTTCATATCACAAGCTACCTTCCCGGGTTGACAAATTAAGTGTTGAATTAGATAGCATATATTTTACCCAACACCATATGTGAACCCAATCACCATCCAATCCCAAATCATTTACTGATAGCCACCCTTGTTTCCAAATATTGGAAACCTTTAGTTTAGAAATAAAATTCAATGTAGATTTACCCATTTCTTGAAGTTTGTAAATTAGTTATGTTGAGAGAAAAATCTTCATACCACAACCAACAATTACATCTTCCCCAATTATGACTTGTGTTCCAAATCCAATCTTCCACACTAAGTAATCATTAATAATAGGAAAGGAGGTCAACACATCTCTCCAATGATTGGATATATTCTTAGTGGTATTTCTTAATTTTGGATCCTATATAAAATGAAGTCAAGAGAAATATACTTATGAACAAGTAATCTTCTCCAAAGGATATCTTTAGGCATCATATTCCAAAGGGACTTAGCAGCCAAAGAATTCCGAAATAGGGGAATATCTTCAAATGCCACCCCCTTGAGACTTTGGGAAGCATACCCTTTCCAATTAACCCAACACAACCCTTTATACTCATTTCTCTCCTTCCACAAGTAATTAAAATATAGATTTAAAATCTACTCTAGAACTCTCGTAGAAACATGTGCCAACATTTTCCAATATACAAGAATAACTTCAAGTATTGATTTAATCAACACTAGACTCCCACCATGAGAGATCCACCTATTACACCACTTATTGATTTTCTTATTGAATTTTATAATCAACCATCTCCAGTTAGATTTGTTATAGTTATTAGGTTTCAAGTTGTATCCCAAGTACTTGAGCCTTAAGTTGAGGTTGATCCATTTACTATATAAATATTTTGTTTATAGAATTCAAAAGGTTCTCTTTTGATGCAAAATAATACAACGCGGATTTGTTGTCATTAAAATCCACACACATGGTTTTCATTACCTAGATCATCTTCGTTAGTCATTACCAAAATAGAATAATAACACAACATAAACAAACAAACAAAAGAGTTAAGGACTTACTTCCACCCACCTTAACACTAATAAATATTTGATTTATGTATGAAACTGCCAACACTCAGCTTAAACCTTTTACCACAAGTAAAAAGAGATAAGGAGATAGCTAACAACCCTATCTTGTTAGAATATTGAAAATATGCGTAAGATACAACAAGGCATTTACACTAACATGTAATCAGTAACAAATATCTACTAGTCTATTCTTCTATCCATACAAGCAACAAATATAATGTAAGAAATGATACATACGTGGTAAAACTACAAACGAGGAAACATCCATGGGAAGGTTTGGTATTCTTTATTCTTTAAAAATCTCTGATGTTACAAGAGAGATCCACCCCACATATTCTCTATAGCTTTACAATACAAATATATGCAATATTGCAAGATATGTACCCAAAGGATCTCCTTCGCCTCTATTATATACCAAGAGGTATGGAAGAATAACATCCCAAAATACATGTGGGATAAATTTTTTGCACCTCTTTATATAATGAATGGAAATAGGAGCATATCAGTCCATGATGCATGTGGGATAACTCCTTTTATGCACGACGAGAGTTGTAACATATGCATTCCAATGCTAGATAAGACATCTTATGACATCATAGTAGACATCATTACACATGTAATATTAAAATTACACCTTCCAACATTCCTTCTTAATGATTACTAGAAAAAACACAATATAAATGGAGGAAGATTACATTACAATAGCATCCCTCCTTAATGACAACTTTTGTCATTCTGAAAAGTCTGTGAAGATACAAAACCTTTGTTTCCATCTTGGATTCGGTGAAGATATGATCTACTTTATTTTATGTGGGAAAATAGTCCAATAAAATAACACCATCTGCCACAAGATCTCGAATGTAATGAGTATCCAAGTCAACGTGTTTATTCTTGTGGTGATACACTAAATTATACGCAAGCTAAATTTCATTATGATTAGTAAATCATAATTCTATAGGATATTTATATACTAGTCCAAGATCTATCAAAACATGTTGAATCCACAATACTTCTTTAGCTACTTCCTTTGTTTCCCTATACTTTTCTTCACAAGAAGAAAGAGAAATAATTCTCAAATTATTACTAGACCATGAAATCAGACCTGAACCAAGCTAGATGATGTACCCTATAGTATACCTTCTATCTTAAGCATCCCCTACCCAATAATAAATTTTTATAACCAAGAAGTGAAACTCTATCCCTGCCAGAATAGGAAACACCATATGCATTGTCCCTTGTAAATATTTGAGAATCCTCTTCGTTTCTTTCCAATGATTTTCATGAGGCTTTTTTATAAGCCTCGAAACCATGTTGTCTACAAAAGATATATTTATCTTTCTCTGTGTAAAATATATCAATCTCACCACAAGTTGACCATAAAATGTAACATTAACAAGAGGACTACCATAATCAATAGTTGACTTTCCACCGTACTGGAATGGCATAGGTGAAGGATTACAATCACTCATATGAAACTAGGCAAGTAAATATATCACATACTTAAGCTGAGACAACAATATACTATTATCCATATGACAAATTTGTAGACCCAAAAAATAATGTAATAGGCCTAAATTGGTCACTTCAAATTCATTCTTTAGATTATTCTTCATTTCTTATAAGTGTAAGTTGGATTCTAGTAAAATAAGATCATCCACATAAAGTACTATTATGAGAAAATCATCATCAAATTTATTCACATATAGATTTAGATTATATACACATCACCTAAAACCATTATTAAATAAATACGCATCATTTTTCACATACCGAGATCTAGGTGGTTATTTAAGACCATATAAAGACTTGTTCAATTTGCATACCAAACTTGAAGTATCAACAGTAATAAAACCAGGTGGTTGTTTCATATAAATGTATTCATGAATATCACCATTCAAAAATTCACTCTTAACATCCATTTGGTGTATTTACCACTGATTAGATGTGACAAGAGAAAGAATAATTCTTATTGTGTTCATTTTAGAAAATGGAGAAAAAGTTTCGGTATAGCCAATACCTTCTTGTTGAGAAAATCCTTTTTCAACTACTGAGCTTTATGTTTTTCAATCTGTCAATCTGTAGTAAACTTTATTTTATATCCAACTAAATTATTTCCATGATGAAGAATCACAAGAGTCATAATGTCTTGTTTTTCATTAAAGAGTAATATTTAGTTGTGATTGCTTTCTCCAATTCAGGTTTATCTTTAGCTTGACCAGAGGTAGAGGGATCATATATCACCAATAATTTAGTCATAAGAATCAATTCATATCTATTTTGACAAGTATCATAAGAAATCCCAATCTCCTAACCTACAAATTCAAGAGTTTTTCGGGCCCAAGTAGGAAAATAAGTAGTGGCAGGAACCACACTAGTATATTTAAAACATTTAGGAGGATCAATTCAATAATAAGCTGAACTAGGATCAATACTAGGAACAAAAGGAGTGGAAAGAGTAAAAAATATAGGAGTAACAAAAGGTGAAGGAAAATTCAAGGTAACACGAGGCTCAATAGACTCACAAGGAGGAGAGACTTCATTGAATTGAACATCTCACCTAATGATGACACCTTGGGTAGATGAATCAAAAAACATATATGATTTTACTCACAATAAATAATGAATATACATTTGTGAGACTTAGGTTATAACTTGTTTCATTTTTCATCCGAGATATGTGCCCAACATTCACTGCTAAATACCTTAAAGTTACTAATATCATGTTTTCTTTCATTCCATTTTTCTTTAAGAGTAACTTCCAAAACTCCTTTAGTAGGGACTCTATTCAAGATATAATTAGCACAAAAAATAACTTCATCCCAAAAATATTTATGTAATAATTTAAAATAAAGCATACATCTAGACATTTCAACAAAATTTATATTCTTTCTTTTAGCTACCCTATTTTGTTGAGGCATATAAGGATAGTGTTTTGATTTTGAATTCCATGTTTAGATAAATATGTATTAATTTTCTTTTTAGTGAATCCCCCCTCACATTATGAGTTCTCAAAATTTTAATACTTTTACTAGATTCTATCTTAATCAAGTATTAAATTCTTGAAGTATACCAAAGGTTTCACTTTTATGCTTCAAAAAGTAAACCCAAGACTTATGGCTAAAGTCATAAATAAAAGTAAGAAAATAGACTGCATGAGATAGAGAAGGAGTTTCAATAGGACCACACATATTACTATGAATTAGTTGCAATGGTTATTTAATACACCAATATTACCTTTATCAAACATTCCCTTATGATGTCAATCAAGAATACAACCTTCAGAAACACCTTTAATGGAAGAAATTGAAGGTAAACCAAGTATCATATTAGACATCATTTTCATTTCATAATAGATCAGGTGACCTAATATTTCATGCCATAATTTAATTTGTTCATTAATGTGAGAAACATAGCGATAAAAAGTTGGATTTTGTTTCAATTAAAACTAGTAAACTTATATAATCCAATATTATGATGAATAGGATTGTTGGCTTTTTCCCCTCCTCTAAGGATCTTGGCTCAGGTTCATTTCATTCTATCCATCTCAACAAAACCCAAGATATCGACTTGACAAAGTAGATCTCTGTCAAAAGCACCTACTATGAAGATGCAGTCTCACCCAAGATATCTCTCTTGAATGGATAACTTCCAGAACCACGTTTTTGCAGTTGGGTGGGGGGGATTTCTGGTATATTGGCCCTTTACCAAGGTTCTCAAAAATGTCTGTGGATGGATTATTTATGTGCACTGTGAATATTTAGTTTACGACCCACTTCTCTTATGCAACTTATTATATCAACAATCCCTATGCAGCACAATCATATTCAACTGATACAATGCGACTGATATACATTTATTCAATTATAATAAAATATACAATCATTCATTCAATGCAACAATTGTGCAGATAACTCAAACACATTCATCATTCACACATATACCGATAATATAATGTGGAAACCCATTTGGGAAAAAACTACAAGGTGCTCTTTATCTGGAATGATGAAATATATGCACCTTTCGTTTGCGCACTAAGCTGCAGACTCTGTTATAGATATTCTTCACTATCTTTATAGACTCTTCCTTCCTCTAATTATCATTCTTTCTGATGTTCTCCCTGCTCTATTCCTACTTAGCTCTAATAATGATCCGCACACATCCTGGATCAACTCAACCCTTCCTAATCTTCTGTGTACTCAATTGCAGATCATTCAACTTGTATGCACTTAGCTATACTAATAGGAAAGAATACAAAGCTATAAACAATACAAAAGATACAATTAGAGTCTAACTAGAGTCTACTAATGCCTAACTCACATACATATTGGGTTCCTTCTTTTATAGAATTATTACAGACTCATTACATACTTGTTATAGACTCATTACAGACTCATTACTTGTCTCTTTCTCAACTGAATTCCTATATCTAGCCAATAGGTTGTCTTTCCTATTCTAGTAACACCTAACAAGAGGAACTAACGACCTGAATTACAAAGATACCTTCATACATGCGGTTTCCATAGTTTTTAGCTGAACTCATACCCATGATATTTAAGGCATGTCACTTTCTAACCATTATGACTTACTGTTATTTTCTAGCCATTATGCTACTTACATGCCTTCTCATATTTTTATTTTGTCCCAACTTCCCTTATCACACCGCTTCCTTTTGTCGTAGCTACCTCTTCTCTTGCACCTAATCCTTCTTCTTCCATCATTTCACTACGTCTGTCACAACTTCCTTTCTCTTCTTTCTTTTTTGTCGCAACTCCTTCTTCTTATTCTAATATTTTGCATACTTAGGCATAATTCTAAGCAAATTCTACCTTTCTATTCCCAGGCCCAACAGATCCCCAACACTCACCCATGGCTCGTCCCGAGCCACTCGAAGCTATTCCTCCATTTTTTTACTTGCACAATTTTTATTTTGAAAATATTCCATGATTTTCACCACTTGTTCTGTTTCTATGCACACTTCTTCTTCTTTCTTCTGCAATTGCTTGACCAAGTCAGAACTGACATGTTCCGCTGTGACCTTCTTTATTGATGCCTCTACATAGTGTACCTTCTGATGTACCTTCTTTCGTGATGGTTCTTCTATTTTCTGCTACTACTATTGTTCTCTATATGATTGAAAAAAGTTACTGTTTCAAAGTAGTAGGACAGAAGAGATGGGAGATTTATAATTATCATCGATTCGCCTTGCTTGCATTTCTAGGTTTAGTTCGAACTCATCCCAATTTTTTCCTTCCTCCCTTTAGAATCTTCCTTTGCATCATCCTTGAATGAGTATGTAACATCAGTATAAACCTTAGAGCTTGCAGCAATTGGCAAGTCCAATATAAAATCGATGTTTTTCTTTGCTTCACTGCTGGTAAAGTCTGCCATCCTATCAATTCCTTACCTTTCTTCATTGGAATATGCTAGTTCATCTTTTTTTTGAAAGAGTCATCACCCCTTATGTTTTTAGCAATTTGCAGAGAGGGTGGTGATAAAGGTGGCCTCTATTTCTATTTTTCGCTATCCGAACACTAGTTCGGACCGACGAGTTCTAGCAATGGATACTATCCATTGTGCCAATTCGTTGCACAGTGTTATCGAATGACTTTGGTGGAATGTCCTTTGGTCCTTGGATTCTAGCCATTGTTTCTATGTCTCATCTTAGCAATGTTGAGATAGTGTTGTTCTTACGGGAACCAGAACACTTCCTCATTTCCAACCCTGGTAAGCTAGTTGGTATCGTTAATGCAAGGAGGACTGGAACTAACTCAACTTCTAATCGCCTCCTTGCTTGCGGTGGAACATAATCGACAACATTTTTGTCAACGATAACATGTATAAAAACTTCAATCATAGGATCCCTGGGGAACTATCACTGAAGTTCACAGTCACCATACTCTTCCAACACTTTTGCTTCAAGTTTGGGTGCTTCAATATGAGAGTTAATTGGAAAGAGAGGGGCAATAGAATGATTTTCTAGGTGTTCAATATGTTCAATGTTCACACATGCAATCCTTGAGCATTATAATGACAACAACATTAATCACATGGGTCACCTTTCCGATTTATTATGTTAACACTACCAACTATGCCACCCCTTTTTCTTCTAACATCATGATACTTATTACTAAGGTGAAAATCAAATTCTCTTGGTGTCTGCAGATTTTAATGACTAACAACTGTCTTTTCATCAAGTTTCTTAAATATTGTGCCATCGTCACATCATTTCCCATCTATGTTCTTTCATGTGTTAAATTCGCTTCTCTTTTCAAGCTCCATCAGCTTCTTGTCGCTCCTCTTATGACTTATATTTTACATTTTTTTTTCAAGTTCCTCGTCGCAATACTTGTGACTTGCATTTCCTTTTCTTACACTTCTGGTCACACTCCTTGCCACTTACATTCCCCTTCCCAAAAGGGTTTCTATTTGGCTACAGGCCAATTTCTTTCAGTGAAGATTTCTAACCTTGACCAGGTGCCAAGTCGATATAAATTTACTTCTTTGTATGACAGACCCACAGAGTGGATGAATACATTTTTTTGTAATGATGGTGTGACCTAGTCGTAGTTATCAAATTAAGGATTTAGTCAACTCCCATTGATGATCCCTCTGACCTCTGTACCATCTAATTTCTCTAGCTTAACTGCTCCTCCATCAATGATTTCCTTAACGACATATGGACCTAACCAATGTGTTTTCATCTTTTTGGGATGCTTGAAAAAATTACAGTTGTACATAAGAATAAGACCTCTGACTTCAAAATGTTTTCTCTTAATGTGCCTATCATGCCATACCTTTTGCATTTGATTTTATGTATTCTGGTGAAATCCCGCAATAAAGGGTTCTTCCTTTAAGTAGATTAGTTAAAGCAATATTTCTTCTACAATTGTTAGAGAAATAATCTACTGTTACACCCAAATCTCATCATCAACATATGATAAGATCCTAAACATCCATGTTTTCCCTCATTCCCAAATCTTGAAGTGAAAACCTTGATCTAGATTGCAATTTTGCATATAAAAACCTAGCACTGCTTCTACCCTTAATATCAGGAGCGGTACCTTCTTCAGCATCACCTAAGTTGTGTTGAAGACAGGAGGTGGAACCGCCTTTTATATTTGTTTGAAGAGTGGTTATGCCTTAATACTGCTATGTCATCAAGGATCAGGAGAGGTGCCCTTGGTAAAAAGTGAAAAAGAGAGACTTCATGAAGCTTCTAGATCAAAATCTTCCTGGCAGGCCTTATCCCTATTCACCTAGGTCAGTCGAGCTTGAGATCCATGCTTTGGGGATCTCCTATCCACCTCACCCACCAAAATATCAACCACCTCTATCCATTTGAGGCCTATAAAAATAGGCTCATACCCCATGGTTGAGAACAGAGCAAAGTCATGCTGCCATTTTGACATTCTGGCCTGATCTATTAAGAGTGATCATAGAGGAGAAAGTTGTAGCTATTGGGGATAAGATATCGATTTCATGGAGGAGTGCATCAACACTGTCAAAACCCCTAATTTTCACAAAAATTTAAAATTTTGAGATAACATAAAATGCCGAATCTACGGTTTACTAACAGCTAATGGTTAGTAGAAAAAGAAACAATCCAATCATTAGTATTGCATAATTTCAAAATATGTTAACTAAAGCAATTTCCTTTTTGTAACATAAATAAGGTTTACTTATGTATTGTTTTATTCAGTTTATTGATGAGTCTTCTTTATGACAAGTAGGTGGAATCTAACTTTGAATCCTGGGCTTACTTAGCATTTATGCTAACGCAGAAAGATTACTAGTTCTTATAGGTTTACAGGTATGATCGAGCAAGTGAACATTTTAAATTCATAAAGTATCAAGAAGTATTTCTATTTGCAAATAAAATGCTTAGTAGATAAGATGATAAATTGCAAGCAACTTCCATGAGGTAAAGTAGTTTGTTTTCTCCAGTTTTTCTTGTAAGAAAAGTTCAAATAAAAGAGTTCCTATCTTTATCGACTTAGCGACAATAAGGATACTTATCGTGGCTCTAAACTTGTAATATTTGTTGCATAGTAACTTCTACTTTGATATGCATATCCTGCAATGTTATACTTACGGTACTATTGGTTTTTATACATGGAAGAGCTTCGATCAATACTGATAGTGAAGTTTTCATTAGGATATGAAATTCGATTTCCTTTTTAACCTACTAGTATAGTCAGTATCAACCTATTACTTATATGTATGAATCAATTGCTCATTAATAGGTTATTAGCTTCCTTGTCAATGTCGTACTTCAAGTATTATTGTATCATATACATTATCGTATTGTTTACTTGAGTATCAAGCTGATCTATACTTACACACTGTAGGAAAGCTTACAGCTTGTAAAACTTCTTGTTGTTATAAGTGTAATTAGTGTAAAAGCAACTGCATCGTTTCACATGGAAAACTGTTTGCCTTTACTTCTTAAATCTAAGTCAATCCATGTTGTTCCAATGATTATGGACTTGAGTAGGATTATTCGATTGCAATTCTTATTACTACCAAACGTTTTTATTACATTTAGTTAAAGTCTATAGTGGCTATTATGGTAGATCTTTATCTTGCATAAACATAAAACTATCTTGCCAAATAAATAATTTTGGTAAGTTACTAGCAAGTGATAAGTTGAAATACAAATGGTGCCTATGCAAGTCTAAACCAAAGTTGAACTTGTAAAAGAATTCATGGTTATACTCTTTTATGATGTTATCAAACTTTAAAATCTATTACCATTCGAATAGTTGGTTTTATAAAGGTTATGAACATTCATAAACCACTATGTTTATAAACATACAAGTCTATAGTTAGTTTTAAGGTTCTAATGATTTAACTTTGGATTTCTTCACATATCAAAAGGTTATTCCATTTTTCTAGGGTCAACGTTGAATTAAATTATGGGTTAACATAACGCCCATGTCGTGCTATCAACATTACGATAAAAAAAATCTATGATTAGCAATGGGACAGTGATAGGGCATATACCATAGTTCATGCAATGTTTTGATAAGCAAAACTTATGATTTACAATGTGATATTTTACATATACAACATCATAGCTTGTGCAAAGTTTGATATGAGATTATTGTTTAAATAATTGGAAATAATGGATCGCAGGTAAACTATTGAGTCGACCCACACATGGTTGGAATATCTGAGGGCACGTGGTCACCTCCTGGACATGTATTCTCATATATAACTCTTGTAACCCTAATTCTTTGTTATTTTCTCTCCTATGTTCATGCTGCCTTCGGGCTGTTCTGCAAGGTCCCATGGCGGTTGTGAGTGTTCTCCCTACTCTATCTTGCTCCAATGCTTGAGTTGATGTTGCTGTGCCCTCCGACGTTCGGTCTTGTTTCCATTTCTTTGTAACTGTGGGTTTTTACTCTGCAAGAGTTTGTTGGTTTTGTTTGCATTTGGCTTGCAGCCTGTTTGTAAATCCATTTGGCTTTTTCCATATCATGTCACTACTGTGTGAAGTTGAGGCTTCTCTAGTTGTTGGTTGAGCTCCTTCATTGTCATAGGGTTTGTAGAAAATGTGTGCTTACTTTGCTGTTAGTGACAGTTCTGTTGCTAGACTGTTCATTCTTCTTATTAAGGTAATTGTTTAATATTATTTTCCACATAGAAGTTATACTGCATAATAGTTATTACAGTAGGGTTACAATATTTAAGAAATTTGTAAATAACACTCTGTATTGCAAATTATTTGCAGGAACTTGAGGCAGTGTTTGCATTCCGTGATGAAGCAATTGCTGGCTATCTTCAAAGGCCATGTCTCCAAATGGGTAAGCCCTGTGTTCATATTTTGGGTTCTTGCCCTACTTGTAACAGGGTTGTCGATGGGAAAGCTTTATCTTGGAAGCTTGTCCAGCTTCATCTTTAGCTATGTAGTTTTCTTTTAAAAGTTAATGGGTTCTATACTGTTTATAACCCTCGCTTCATCGAAGGGTTGTCCCGGCCATGAGCTGGGTGTTGTATCTGGTTTAAATATTCAGTCTTATGGCTTGTTAATCTAAAAAAATAGTTTTTAAAAGACTTCTTTCGATCTTGGACTCGGTTTACAGTAGTACCTATTTTGATACTCTATGTAACTTAGGGTTTTTACCATATTCGACTGTGAATGAAGATTATTACTGTTTAATATATATTGTAATAGGTTATTGTTAATGGTTTTAAGACTGTCACTCAGTCTTGGTATAATTTATTTTACTTGTTTGCTCATGAATACGAGCTAGGGTTTTCCTGAATGAAACCCTTATTTAAATAATTCCTTTAATTTATTTAAGTGGATTCGGTTACTTGTAAAACAAATGTTGTTTTATGTTAATATTATTACCCATGTATATTGAGATTCCTTATATTTATAACTGTCTATTTATTTGTTATAAATACTGTAACCAGTCTACAATAGTTTAATTTGTTTATTGATTTAATGATCCAAACAAAATGGATTATAGTTTATTTGTTTTTATTTGAAACAGTAATATTGGTTTAGGGTTTCGACCCTATAATTTATCTTTACAGGTATAACCTATTGCTTAATTTTAAATGGTTCTTTCTTAAATAGATATTTATTTTTATGTTAGATATTAACATATTCTTATTGTTTTTACTGAAATGATAAAAATAATTTATTAGAGTTATTTGAAAACATAAATTTTGTAACTAATTTGTTCTTGATAATTTAAAATACTTTTCATAAAACCCTTCTTGTTTATAGTAACTATCAGTATTAGTTTAGTTAATATTATAAGTAAATCAGCTAAGTAATTGTAGCTTATCTCTTTATTTAACTGAATGTACTAAATTAGCTTGACTATATCTCTTCTACTTTATTTGCATATGGTTATTAAATAATCACAAAGGATTATATTTATAACATAACACAGTTTAACTTCATGTATATTTTACTTGAATAAAAGAATAATCTATTGTATGAAAACACCATGTCTTATTTACTAGGTTATTCTCTTAACATAAAATCCTTCTACCTGTACTATATTACTAATATTTCTTTTCCACTAAATCTATATAAATAAACTTGTAAAACAATAACATAGATAACCATATTATTATTCTTTTTAATAAAAAACCTACATACTGAATTAAACTACTCTACTATTTATGAAATGCAGAACCACATCTATTCAATTCGGTCTCTTAACATTATCTTCATCTACTTTAAATACTCTGTCTGTGCTGGAGTACGGACTGGTCCTTCCAGACGTGGAAAAACACAGATTATAATTATTTTCCATCTATTTCAGATCCATTCTTTCAATAATCTAAAATATTACTAACTCTAACATTTTACAACTAAATATTTAACATTCATTTAACAGTCAGGTTTACATTTAACTATCTAACACAGTAAAACAAAGAATGTAGAACCTGATTAGGATGGACAACAATAGCATTAGGAGGTCATTCCTCCCTACCAACTCCTGAAGAGCACTCAAACAATGCTTCCTCAGGACCCCCGAGCCTGTTCCTGATCTTCTTGGCTGAGAACTGGTGGAGCAAGAAAACAATAGACTAGTCCAATGACTCAATAATCACTCTGCACTTAGCAGTAAGATCCTTTAGCTGAAAAGTTGCACTAGATCACTTAGCAGTTTACCCCTCAAACTCTTTCCAGGATTCCCTTCCATTGAATTTCTCTAAAGTACATTCACCTGAATGATCACTTCTCTAGAATGAGCATCCTCAACTCTCTTCAATGGGCATTTTTATAAATATTTCCTAGGTATTTTGGGTCAGTTGTCATTAATTGAGCCACCTGCTCTGATCCCACTTTCTTGGGGGATCATGACCCCAAATGTAGGGAGGTTTCCACCTGCAACAGTTGGAAGTGGTTTGAGGATGCTGCCACATGTCGGTTTGCTCTCCACCTAGTCTCCTCCACCAATTTGACCAGTAAACACTCTTTTAATAGATCTCCTAAGCTGTTGTCTCCACCTTTATTTTTTTATAATTAAAATATTCAGAATTACATTAAATATCCTTGACTCTGCTGAGTCATCAATTACAACTTAGCATAAAATTTAACATATTGTCCTCAATTAAAATCAAATAAGATAATATTGTTTTTGCAAAAATTGGGGCATGTGACAAACACTAAGGAACATGTTGTAAACTCTTTCATTATTTATCAATGCAAAGTTCATTTTCTTTCGATATACTTGTTATGTATAATCTTGCATGTTTATTATCGAATTCCTTAGTCACCGATATAGATCTATAGATGATGTTCTGGTACTTTTGATATTTTGTGTTTGATGTCTTTATGCTGGTATTTTCTTGGAGATCTTTCACCATGGGTGAAGAGCCGCATCATTCCATCAAAGATCATATTCCAAGTGTCTGTAGTTTCTAGGATAAGTTTCCCAACCTTGTTGTGAACTATTTCTTCTGGATCTGAACCATTCAAACCAGAGGAACAACTTTTGTCTGCAGAAGGTGTGAAATTCCTGACAACAAATATGGCAACCATACTGGGGAAGGACTTCAGCAGATATGATCTTCCTTAGCCTTCGAACACTCCGAATCCAAGCTCCAACTTCTTATCATTTCAGTTAGATCTACCATCTGACCTAGTTAGGTTTTGAGTTGATATCATGAGATCTCTTCAGATCTGAGCCATCCTGACCTTCTATACTCTTTATTACTATTGATTTATAATTTTTGATGCTTGTTTTGCAAGGTTTAACTTTGTTTTTTCGCATTTATTATGTTTTGGACACTTACAGGGAAACATGTATGTGCAATGGGAAATAAGCGGTACCACCACTTGTGCATAGATAGCAAGAAGCGGTGGCACCGCCTATGAGCAGTTAGCAAGAAGCGGTGCCTCCTTAGAACCGCTCTGTCAACAACCCTCTGGAAGCAGTGCAAGGTAGGTTTTTTCCAGACCTCTATTTTTCAAAATTTTGTAAATATATTTTTGGTTTTTGGATTTCTTGTCTTTAGTTGGCATTGTCAAGACTTGTTTGCAAATATCTGAGTGTCTGAAATCTGAAAATTTTGATGTGGTAAATGCTTGTTTTTTAGAATCAAAAGGATAGGATAGGTTCATCATTATTACTACTTGTAAGTTTGGTTATTTTGAAAGGATTTCTTGGAAGCCTTAGCTCAGTTAGATCTTTGCCTGCTATTGGATAATTCTAAAAATAAAGACTCGCTTGATTGGTTTCTTTGTTTCCATTTTTGTGGAGGACTTCTTTTTACTCTGCAAAAATATTTTTTTTTGGTTGAGATTCATTTGTATTCTTGTTTGAGGATGAATTTTTGGACCTCTGATTAGCCTCATAAGCTTTCATATCTCCATTTTTCTTCCCTTTAATTCATATTGTTATCTCATAAAAATAAAAAATATTAGTAGTTTTAAATTAGATCTTTCCAGTTTAATAGAAAAATTGAAAAAATATCGAATATGCCCGTGAGTGATTCTTGTCTTTCTTCTTAGAAAAGAGATATTACCTTATCTACCTCCTTTCAAAAGATTTTATTTGAGGAAGTGTTTATTGCTTGTATTCTCGGAAAAGAATTGTTTAGTATAGTTGTTTGAGAAATTTTTTGGTTTCAAAGCAAAATTGAAAAGAAAAATACTCTCTCCTTCTCGTAATTAGGCATACTCTGAATGGTAAAGTGAATGAAATTGCATTTAATATTTGCATGGTTTTACATTTTTGTCAAAATTTCATGCATTCACCTAACCGTCCACTTTAAAATTAACGGTAGTTATAGGTCTAAAATTGTATAGAAATTTGAGTGATAGGTTAGAAACGTGTTCGGGAATCATAAAATGTAGGAGCTCTCGTTACTTATCTACACTAAAACTTGGGACTCATGCGGTTGTTCCACGTACCATTGGTATATCAAATGATCTTTCACATACGCTTGAGTTATATAGAAAGTTACTTCACGTACTCTATTGTATATTGGAAGGCCCCTTGTGAACGGTTGTGCATTAGATAACACTACTACCGATTTTAGCTTTCACATATCTGACGTATATCAGGAGACCCCACTAGGATACTTTGTCAATCTGAGAAAAACCCTTTGGCCAACTTGTGTGGAGCAATACACCGAAAACAACATTCAGAAATATTACTACGCACGTACCCTTGTGGTATATTGTGAGTTGTAACTGCTTGACAATCCTGGTTAGAGACCAATTATTTGAGCTTATCCTGTCATTTAAGTTTTCTTGTTGGCCTCTAGCTTGAGTAGGAGAAAATTTGGTGTGTTTTTTCTTAGTTTTGAGACCCTAGGTTAGTTTAGTAACTGATAAAATCTAGTTGAGTTTCAGTTGAGACTATCCAGAAGGAATTAGGGCTTGCCACCCAATTTTCGTCCTGTTACGGGAGAAAGTCTAATGGAATCCATCGACCAAGGAGCTACAACTAGTTCCCACGAGGAAGAAAATATAGTTGTATAAAGTGGAAACCAATTCACTTCTTATATCAATACCTTAGTTCAACAACCTTCTATGGATGATACTACCTCTCATCTGCATATGGAAGGTCGTACCGATAGTCCTGCTGCACTTGAGTATGGCCCAGATGCTCTATTTTGGAGAACTTCCATGGGTCAGGCCATTTCCTCATTTGAGGTTAATAGAACCTCTCCTGAACAATTTCTCCATATGAAGAAGAATATAGACAAATCCAAGCATCTATTCATCGTGCATGAGATTTTCAAGAGAGAATGAAAAGGATAGACATATTTTTGGACGCACCTGCACCTCATACTAAATCTATATCAGCTAGATTACCCCGTAATACATATCATTGGCCCATGGCTCAAATTATAGCTTCCACCGATGGTCATCCATCATATGGTGAGACTTCTTGTAATCCAGGTCAAACCTCCAATTCCGCTCCTGCAGTTTTGAATTTTAGGTCCGTCTCTAGTCATCCCATACTTTCTATAGCTGGGGGGAAACCTTCAGTTCCACTAGTAGCTGTACCTTCCAACGCTCGGGGGAAACCCCCGGCGCGACCTACATTACCCACTAGTGGAATTGTTACTAATAATAGGCAAACCTCTATTGTAGGACAATCCAAAGTATATGTCCCTCCCACCAACATGAATGTGGTAATCCCTCCTTCAAGTTCAATTCATCCCTTAGTGGCACAAACTACAATTAATCAACCCTCATGGGGTTATCGTTACCCAACAAATCAAATGCCTATAGGGAAAATGAATTATCAACCCACCCATATAGGAATGTCCTATATTGGAATTCCATACCCTGGGAATACATTTACACCGTGGGGGAAACCCAACTGGTCTTACATGTCGACGATGGGAGGAATACCTATTCATACTGCTGGAGGTGCCGAAGGACCACTTTATCAAGGTCCTCCCCCTAGAGGTCCGGGTGGTCCTCCTCCTAGTGGTCTCGAGGGTCCTAGTGGTCCTCCTCCTAGTGGTTCTGGTGGTCCTCCTCCTAGTGGTTATGGTGGTCTTGGGGGTTCTGGTGGTCCTCCTCCTGGTGGTCTTGGTGGTCTTGGGGGTCTTGGTGGTCCTCCTCCTAATGGTCCTAATGGTATTGGTGGACCTAGTGACCCTAACTCTAATGGTCCTAATGGTTCCAGTGGATTTGGCGGCCCTAACCCTAGAGGTCAATATTCAGGAAGTACATCATCTCATCATACTTTTCAACAACCTGTATATCAATCAACCTACTGCTCTACTGGTGGTTAGATTCCTTATCAATACTACCAGTACATGGAACCTAATCGTTAGTTACCTTTCCTAGAAACTTTGGACTTACCCTATTTTTCCAAGTTCATTAATGACCCCATTCAAAACAACCCTTCATGGCCTGTTATTCCAGTAAGGTTACCATCAGACATTCTGAATTTTGATGGTAAGCAGGGAGATGATCCCAAGAATCATGTTAAGACTTTCCATATATGGTGTTCATCCAACTCCTTGATGGATGACTCTATTCGATTGAGACTCTTCCAGTGCACTTTGATCGGTACGAACGCGAGTGGTATATTGAACTTCCATGACATTTGTTTGTGGATTTTAGTGCATTGGAAACTGTCTTCTTCACACATTTTTAACTACCCATTCATTATGAAACAGTTACAGACCTTTTGACCTCTCTACATCAAAACACCTCCACCCACATATCATATCATATCCACCAGTGGAGAAGGTGGAGAAGGCTCATTAAAGCTCCTATCCCTGACCAACTCTTAGCTGATTGGTTTATGAAGTCTTTGTTGCCACCCATTTCCCAAGATGTGGCTATGGGTGGTGTTGTCATTGAAGAGCAGGCTATCAGTCGTGCTTAGTATCTAGACTTGGTGTATTCCCAATCTGGAAATTTTTATGACCTTATTCTTCAAGCTTGTCATCCTAGCACAGACCCAGTTAAGCCACCTATAGAAAGTCCTGTCGAAGGGGTTATCGGTTCAACCTAGCCCTTGTCAATCAAAAAACATGCCAAGCAACCTAGTGCTTATACTACTACTCCTTCTAATCCTATGGTTTTCAATGAGGTGAATGCTATTCAAAGTATGCAATCATCCGGTAATAAGAAAAGGGGAAAAGATAAAAATAAAAAACCCAGAAACCAACAGGAAAAACCCAATCCTACGGCCTCGGATAACAACAATAAAGGAAAAAGGACATCCAAATATCCTTTCATGTTGTGTGGTGGTGATCATTTCATAAAGGAATGTCCCCATCGTGATGAAATTAACAAGTTTTTAAAGAGTAACGCTGCACCAACATTTCTTACTAATCCTTTTCCTTCTCAACAACAACTAATAGACCACATGTCTAATTAGGGAATTTCTAGTTCCATAGAGGAATTTAGAATGATGTCATCGAAAATTGTTAGTTTAACAACTCATAGTCAGCCATATGACAAGCTTGAGGAGAAGAAAAATGAAAATCCTTCTCAAAATAAAGCTCCTCCCACTGGTTCTCCCGCATCCTCGTCTAATGGTCCCCTAACTATCGAGAAGCCTAATCTCAACATGATTTTGCATTCACCCAAGAGTAATCTTAGGAAATATGTTTTTTAATCCCAATTCTTGAGCTGCATAGTTCTATAATGTTTTTGAAGACCTCGCTCAGGAACCATGTGCAATCTCTACCTTAGAAGTTCTCCAAAGCTGTCCTATGCAACGCAAAAACTTGTTAACCTCCTTAGGAGCCATGGACCTAGAGAAAATGAATTTGATCCATTTTAACATAGAGAACTACAAATCTAGACTGACTTACCAACTTTCTTTTCAAATCATAACAAAAGTAGTTGGGAAAAATGTCTTTATGACTATTCTAGATGAAGGAACTTTGACCTCAGTTTTATCTCTATCCTATTGGAAAGCCATTGGCTCTCTTGAACTTATGAGATCACCGACAACCCTAAAAGACTTTGATGGAAGAGGTTTCCAAACCCATGGTATCATGCTAGTACTTTTAGTTGATTTAGGGGGAAAAAATGTTTCCATTCAGGTGGAGGTAGTGGATGCCCTGCTAGACTACAATCTTCTCTTAGGAAGAATTTGGTTTTATGCTATGACCATTGTCGCTTCAACGGTATTTAGAACTCTCCAGTTTCCAAATTTGGGAAATATTGTGACAATTGATCAACTTGATTTCTGTACGCCAGATGTTACTACCCCTATGGCGAATAACATCCCTATGCTAGGTCAGTCCCCTCCTCCTTATCAGTCAATTGGGGTAGGTATGCTGAAAGACTCCACCCTTATGGGTGTGTTCCCATAAGATCCTTCTAACATAGAAAGAACAATCGTTAATATGATCTCTTCATTTGGCTATGATCCCAAGTGTGAGAAAGTTGTTGATTCATCCTCCCGTAGCCCGCATGAAGCAGTTTATGATGCTATCCAATCCGTTTGTGATGCCCATATAAATGATCTTCATCTTGTGGCTTCGGATCCTTACCACCTACCCTACTGGTTAGAAACCTCTCTTCCTACTCTTGATTATCTCTCCCATACTTTTCCATCTGACGAATCCATCATGGAGATCATGAATATGAATGAATCAGTATGGGAGGATCATCATCATAGATCCTCGTTACTCCCAAACACCAGTTCAACAGATAATTATTTTGTATCTCTCTTGGGTACTGATATTTTCGACATTCCACAAACACCTATGTTGTTGCAATATTCCGAATATGAAAGAAATTTATGCAACATTACTAAAACAACTCCAATCGACATATCGGTCAAGCCTGGAACTATTGAACATGTTCACGTAGGGAAGAACTGTTCAATAGAAGAAACTGAAGAATATAAATCAATTTTCAAGGAATTCTGAGATATTTTTTCTTGGTATTATGAATAAATGCCTGGGATAGACCCATATATTGTGGTTCATGAAATCAAAAACTATCCCACAGCTAGACTGGTCAGGAAGAAATTGCATTAAGTCCATCCCCGGAAGGTAGTGACTATCAAAGCTGAAGTTGAAAAAATTCTGAAGGAAGGATTCATCTATCCTATACCCCTGATAGAATGGCTATCTAACATTGTTCATGTAAAAAAAAGTAGGGAACCATTAGATTCTCCATCGATTTCCAAGACCTGAATAAAGCTTGTCCTAAGGACAATTTTCTGACTCTGCACATCGATTAGATTATCGACAACTGTGCTGAAAGTGTCATCTTCTCATTCATGGATGGATTTTCTAGCTATAATTAGATTGAGATATTGCCTGTCGATCAACACAAGATGACATTTATATGTCCATGGGGAACCTTCGCCTATAGGAATTTACCCTTTGGCCTCAAGAATGCCGGAGCCACATTCCAGCGTGCATGTCCTATGCATTTCACGACATTAAAAAATTCATGGAGCCGTACCTTGATGATCTTCTTGTGCATTCACAGCAATGGGAAGACCATCCTCAAAATCTTAGAGACATTTTTCTAAGATGTCACCATTACAAAATATGGTTGAATCCACACAAATTTGTTTTTTACGTTGAGACGAGACATCTCTTAGGCTTTGTGGTTTCTAAGGATGGCATTTGGATTGATCCACTGAAGGTTGCTACTATAATCACCCTACCTACCCCAACCAACATCTGTGAACTCCAAAGTTTTCACGGGAAGGAAAAATTTCTTCACTGTTTTGTTTGTAATTTTGCTAAAAAAACGCACGGTTATATGCGTCTCCTCAAGAAGGACACTCCATTCTTCTTGGATGACCAGGCCCAGGTAGCCTTTGATAATCTTAAGCATGCTCTGACTCATTCAATCGTGATACACCCCCGGATTATTCAAAGTATTTTCTCTTATATGTTTTTGCCTCTACTACTACCATTGGAATGGTTCTAGCCCAGGAGGATTAGAATGACCAAGAACACATGATATATTACGCTAGTAAGAATCTTCATGATTATAAAACCTGATACTCATGTGTGGAGAATTTAGCATTGGCTATGGTCTTTGCTGTCCAAAAATTTCATCATTACACCTTGCTTCACACTACCATGATATTTGCAGACCAGAAACCTATGGACTACATCCTGACTCAGCAGGTGCTAGGGGGAAAATACCCCCTTTGGATCGTCATCCTACAGGAGTTTGACCTTGAGTTTGCCAAAGCTACTTCAGAAATCATTGGTATTTGTAGTGCTGATGTGTGACCTTCCCTTTGCTTTGATGGAATTTGATCCCAGTGATTCATTCCTGGATGAATTTCTATTTTGATAAGCACGATTGACATGTGGTATGGAGATTTAATCATTTATCTCTAGACATAGATATTTCAGCCCGACATATCTCGTGATGACCATTTCCACATCCGTCACCACATGAAATACTACCTTATCCTCAATGATACATTGTATAGGCGTGGTATAGATTCCATTCTCTGACAATGCCTCACCCATGACCAGTCTGAACAGTTTCTCAATGACTGCCACTCTGGAGCATGTGGCAGTCATCTTTCTAGGATGGATACAACCCAAAAAATCCTTCGCGATGGCTATTTCTATCCCTCAATATTCAAATATTGTCACGAGGCTATTAAGAAATGCCCACCCTACCAACATTTCTATCCAAAAAAGTGCACCCACCCTACTCTGTTACACCCTGTCATGGTCGTTGTCCCTTTTTCCAAATGGGGGATAGATTTTATGCATTGTAAGCCTACCTCAGTCGGGGGGCATGGTTACATTATCATAGTCATGGATTATTTCACTAAATGGGCTGAGGCTATGCCTACATATGCAGAGGATGGTAATATTGCCACCCTCTTCCTATTCAATCATGTAATAGCTAGGTTTGGAGTTCCATAGTCCATAGTCACTAATCACAGATTACATTTTCGGAATCAGATGATGGTAGAGTTAAGTGCCAAGCTGGGTTTTCGCCATGAAAACTCAACTCCCTATTATTCGTAGTCTAATGGTCAGGTCAAGTCCATTAAAAAAGTCTTAGAACTATGCTGTGTCGGATGGTTGGAGATCATAAATCCAACTGCCACGAGACTCTCTTTTCCGCTCTTTGGGCTTATAGGACTTCAGTGAAAACAATGACTAGTTTTACACCTTTCTAGTTAGTTTACAGACTAGAAGCTGTCCTAAATTTTCAGTGCCAGATTCTGTCTTTGAAACTTTCTGTTGAATTTCTCCCCAATACTTCCACCGAGGAAGAAATATTTTTATACCTAAACAATCTTTACGAAACTAGAAGAGATGTTGCCTTAGTCAATGAGACACATAAGAAACGCGTCAAGGTGCAGTATGATAAATCTGTCCAACCTTGTGTTTTTAATGAAGGTGACCTAGTTCTAACCTACGATCAGAAACATGATAAACTAGGAAAAGGGAAGTTCAAATCAATGTTGTATGGTCCTTTTATCATTTCCAAGGCTTTAGAGAAAGGGGCCTATGAGCTTGTAGATTATGACGAAATCCCCTTTGGGCAACCTCACAATGGGTTATACTTGAACAGGTACTATGGATCACTCATGTATGGTACCTTGTATATATGTACATTTTTTACTTTCAGTGTGTTTTTATATTTTTCAATATGGTTTTGAGTTTAGTGTCCAGACTGTTTATACCATGTTTTGGTTATGTAGATCGGATGGCCTTTTATGGATTTGCTGATGGTGCTTTCTGTCATACCTTGAACCTTGTTTCAACTACTTGGGTTCTGTATTCCCCTACACATGATCTATTCAGTTCAGGAGTGGTTTGTATTGGTCCAGATACCAACAACATCGTCGCGTATCAGGCAATGATAGGTCTACTGACTAAAGCTGAATCTCGAGACATTCATGATTTTCTAGTATTCATGGACTCTCAATTAGTGGTTTGTCATTTGAAACGTGTCTATACCATCATAAATCCTATACTTATCCGCCTCTTCTGAAGAGTGTGTCTACTAGAAAGGTCATTTGAGGTCATTACTTACAGGAATATTCCTAGGGTAGACAATGCAGTTGCTGATTCATTAGAAAAATATATCCTAGACTGGTATATTGCTCATACATAACTTGAAAATAAAACATGGTTCATCATATTGTAAATAAACAGTAAATAACACATAAACTCATGTAAATACATTTTCCATTTGAGACATATAAACACCAGTAACAAAGTATGTATATATATATATATATATAATATTTTTACAAAAATGGTCATGAGACCTCATCTAAAGCACGGTGGCTTTCAAAAAAATACAACATCCTACAAAATCTTGAAGTTGTCTTAGATTTCAGTAATACATCATGCAGGACATCATCTAGAGATGATCATGGTAACACATGACAACCTGTACTACTCTATGTGGCAGTCGGCTGAAACGACCTAGCACTCCCGTAGTGTGCCTCAGGTACCTCATCGGGAGGTCATCAATAGCTACATCTAGTATGTCTAGGGTTAACCTCTCCAGGTTCTCCTCTAACTCTCCCAGCTGGTCATCACCTTGATGAACAAACTGAGCTCTTGCTCACCTATCCATTGGGGATGATCCCCCAGGTCATGCTACACCAACATTTGGATGAGAAAATTTAGGTCTTGTTACTACTTATAAAAAACATAAAACATGAAAATACAAAACATAATCAACATTTTAGAATCTTGTTTCTTACCGATATCCCCCCACTGTGCACCAGGTGGAAGTGGTAGATCAAGGTCACCCTTGAATTCAGTACCTGCATATGTGTAATCCTCAATCATGAGGATCTGGTCATCTAACCAATAGAAAAATTCAGCGTCGCACTTCACATTGACTCTACCACCTCCCGTACGATCCATAAGCTCTACCCACCTCAACATATGGGGGTCTCTGGGCCTCAGCTTTGTAAATATCACTTGGGGCCTCAAGTGGGGCACCCGCTCAAAAAATAAATAAGCTAATATGGATCCCATAGCCAAACTGTTTCAACTCCCCTTCCTGACATTTAGTCAGCTGGTCCTTGAAAACCGAAAGTAGTGCCTCTGCCTAGTTAAAGACAGTGGGTGCCATAGCTTCTATGGCATATAGTAAATGCACTCTGGAGGCTTGGTGAGGCCCTTAGATTCCTTCCAGCCTCTAGATATTAAATAGAATAGTACAGAATACATCATCCACAACTTCCTTTATGGGGATCTTCTTCCATGACATCTTAGTATGAGGCACACAATAACGGTTTATCAAATCCTGAGTGGTCACATCCCCTCCCCAGGGACCAGTCAATGAAACATGAGCCCCCCGCCTAGAAAATCTTGTCAAAAGAGGCACACAATAACGGTTTATCAAATCCTGAGTGGTCACATCCCCTCCCCAGGGACCAGTCAATGAAACATGAGCACCCCGCCTAGAAAATCTTGTCAAAAAGTAGATATCCTCTACCTCTACAGTCATCACATGATATCCCACCTGAAAGTATTACTGCTCAGGGTTCCACATATGCAGAATACGCTCTAGCAGGCACTCATGGGATATCATACTCGATGTGTGAAAAAAATTCAAGAGGCCACAACCTCTCAAAGCAGCAATACACCCTGCATTTCACTCAGCAAGGGAATCATCACCATCATGTTTCCGTTCTTTCCATGTAACCATTTTTTACCGGATAAAACCTACCAAAAACAACAAATGAGCTAGTCAAAACCATATTCAACCATTAAAATCATCAAAGAAATTTTCTTTTGGATTTCCCACTTAGTTTTCCATCCTCATGACCGACACCGCCTGTCCTCCATTTACACAGAGCGGTGGCACCACCTGAGTGAAACTAAATAGGGGCGGTTTTTATCGGGCACCACCCATCCCATAAGGGGCAGGAGCGGTGCCCGAATTCAGATTTAGGTCTTGTTCAAAGACCCTTGAAACCCTATCCAAAGCAAAAATGGAAATGATAAAGTGAAAGAGAAGGGTTCTAGCATCTACCTGGCTCTGATGGCACTCGAAATGGATGGTGGATGCTCCTGTAATCTCTGGTTGAATATCTGGCTCCAAAGGTCTCCCAAATGCTCTCACAAATTGGTAAATAGTAAAATGACTTGTTTTTTACTATTCAATTGGATTTTAAATATATTTTTTTGGATTTTTCACATTATTATTAATATTTTTAAAATCATTTTGATATGAAAACACCCTTCGATATAGTTTATAAAGTCATTTGTTCAAATGTTTAGGGAACTAATGGAATTTTTAAGTCTTGCAGGGATGAAAAGATAAATAGTAGTGTCTATGGAGGAGTTTGTTTTTTACTTTTTCGCACTTCCAAAAATGGAAAAAGTCCCCGAGCGTTTGTTTCAACACTTTGGTCACGCTCTTAGAACTCAGTATCAAAGTTTCGAGTCTTTTTCCAATTCTTTTCAGGCTCGTGAAAAAGAAACCTAATGGAGTCTCCTTTAAACTCTTTTCAGACTCCCTAAATATGAAAAGATTGTCAAGTACTTGTCTTCTTCATACTCGTAAAAGTATTTGAAGAGTTGTCTCTTCGATGGTAGGTTATCTCTTTTTCATTTCGGACAGACTATTTATGAAAAAGGAACACTTTAGCCAATCATGACTAGAAGAGTTCTCTCAGGTATTATTTTATACTTTTTCGGGCCCTAGAGACTAAATCATATGAAAAAGGACCCTTTGGAGTTTTCTTTTGTCTTCATTTTGACTCTCTGAAAATGAACAATACTAAGTTTGCTTTCATTGGACTCATTAAAATAAACACTGAGACCCTTTTTTGGGAACGAACCCCTCGTTTCTCGGGTTCATAAAACGTATGGGAATGGACTTGTCTTTGGATGAGCTAAAATGAGTGTTTCTTACCCTCTTTGGACTCGTAAAAACATGGCAGTTGTTTGTCACCTTTCAACATGGCACTTGTCTGCATATCATTCAGTCAATTGGGTATTCAGCTGACTTTCAAGTCGATCCACTTTCATGAGTCATGTTAGTCGTTTGAGTTTTTCAAAAGAATGCATTGTCCACTATCGTATTGTGTGCCCGTCTAGTCAATTCATGCTTCCATGTCTATTGTCATGCCGCCTGATGTTCAAAGGAAGTAAAAATATTACCTCTACAGTTAAAAAAACCTTTGTGTCACTACTTTTGAGTCAGTCCTATGGTTACGTTATCTACAACATTCCAAAACTTTTTTCCAAGTTTCGTGTCATCGATGTGTGATTCATCATGGCCCTCCTTCGACGAGACTATTCCTGTCGACATCAACTCATCATCTGAGAAATAGTCTTAGAAACAAGTTTAGTACCTTGAGATGTGTATGCCTCAATGACAGATTCTCTCACTCTCAACATAGGTTCACATCATTTACCTTTAAGCAAGAGATTGGATTGGGTGTTCGACATCAAAACATCTATTCACACTCAGTAGATTTTACTAGGGAACCTTAGAAATCATTGACATCAATGGTGATCTCCCTCGCACTTGTTTATGGTTCACATCATTGACCAGTAATCAAGTGGTTTCTACCATGTTCGACTTCAGATCATTGTAATCACATGGATAGAATCATGCTTTGAGGAAGACGAGATGAAGACCCTGGGTATTTGTTATAAAGCACTCATATCTTTCTCCCTAGGTTGTGATGGAGTATATTGTATGAATTACCTGCATGGATCCACATTTGTATGGTCGTGGCTATGCTCAAATTTGCGTATGTATGACATAGATCTATGTTGTATGTCTGGTAGCTATGTCCAAGTTTGATTCCTCTATCACATGGATCTACAGTGTATTCTAGTAGCCATGTTCATTATGTTCTCCCATTGATCTTCCTTGTATTGGTCTACATCCATGGTGAAGACACATTTTTCTCATGAGTCAAAAGTATTGATGTATTGTAGATGCATGTTGATGTTGATCTCTGATCATGCCGATTCTTGCCTCGAAGTGATAACTTGATCTATCAAATCTCTCTCCTATCGTATCCCTCTAACCTCATGTTTTGGGGGGCATTCTATTACACCCAAATCTCATCATCAACATGTGATAAGATCCTAAAAATCCATGTTTTCCCTCATTCCCAAATCTTGAAGTGAAAACCTTGATCCAAATGTCAAATTTGCATATAAGAACCTAGCACCACTTCTACCCTTAAGCTGAGGAGCGATATCTTCTTCAGCACCACCCGAGTTGTATTGAAGACAGGTAGTGGCACCACCTTTTCTCTTTATTTCAGGAGTGGTTATTCCCTAACACCACTATGTCATCAAGGAGCAGGAGCAGTGCCCTTGGTAAAAAGTGAAAAAGAGAGACTTCACGAAGCTTCTAGATCAAAAGCTTCATGGCCTGCCTTATCCCTATTCACCTGGGTCAGCTGAGCTCGAGATCCATGATTTGGGGATATCCTATCCACCTCACCCACCAAAATATCAACCATCTCTATCCATTTGAGGCCCATAAAAACATGCTCATACCCCATGGTTGAGGAGAGAGCAAAGTCATGCTGCCATTTTGACATTCTAGCCCGATCTATTAAGAGTGAGAATAGAGGAGCAAGTTGGAGCTATTGAGGATAAGATATCATTTTTGTGGAGGAGTACATCAACACTAAGGCACAGGTTGTAAAATATTTCATTATTTATCAATGAAAAGATGGTTTTCTTCCCATATACTTGTTATGTGTAATCTTGCATGTTTATTATCGGATTCCTTAGTCACCGATATAGATCTATAGATGATGTTCTGGTACTTTTGATCTTTTGTGTTTGATGTCTTTATGCAGGTATTTTCTTGGAGATATTTCTCCATAGGTGAATATCCACATCATTCCATCAGAGATCATATTCTAGGTGTCTGTAGTTTCTAGGAGAAGTTTCCCAACCTTGTCGTGAACTATTTGTTCTAGATCTGAACCATTTAGACCTCTGCATATACCTTGATAAAATTTCTATAGTATCATGTATGTACTAATATTTCTCTTAACTGCTTAATCATGGTAGGCGGTGGTAAGTCAAGGAGGATGGCAATTTTAGCGGGATCAACCAACATTCCATCGTGACGGACCACATGGCCTAACCAAGCTCCAAAAGGTGCACAAAAATACACTTTTTCAAATTTAAGAAAATTTAATACTGGCAACACCATTCTAGCATAATTATGAGGCTCTCAATATGGTCTTTTAGAAGACCAAATATCATCCAATCATTAAAATAGACTTCAAGAAATTTATGTATAAACGAAACAACTACGATTCTAGAAACAATTGGAGGGGAATTCTTGAGTACAAAGGGAATTACTGTGTATTGGTAGCATCCCCACTTCGTCACAAAGGTGGTCTTGTGCCAATCCTCCTTTGAAATTCTTATTTGATGGTAGCTCAAAAAACCATTAGTGAATGAATACATTTCTTGTTCTCTGACATTTTCAAATACTTCATCTATGAATGGCGTTGGGAATGGATCGTGTAGGAATGCATCATTTAATTTTCTTAATTCAACACAAATCTTCACTTCACTTGAAGTTTTTTTGTCTTGCACTATAATTGGACTGGTCCATTTTTATTTTTCAATAGGTTCCATGACACTTGCCTCTATCATTCGGTCCATTTCATCTTTAACTTGTTTTTTGCAGCATGGGTTTATCTGTATAGTTGCTGCTTGATCGGCTTTGCATCGAGACTCAAAGGTATTTTCATTTCGCCAAGGTCCCCGACTATGGATTTCATATCAGAAAATTTTGTAGGGAACAGATCTTGAAATTCATTTAGTAAGTTAGTGATCTTTCCCACAATCACATTGTCCCATTAGTCTCCAATATTAGCAAACTTTGGGTTTTTATATGAGACAATATTTATTTTCTTGATCTAGAGTGGACTTAGGAATTGGTCACTAGACATACCTACTCCTTCCACTGCATGCATACCTTATGAAACAGGTTTGTTTATCACAAGAAGATCATCATCATCTGGTTCTCCTATAATATTGTAACATTCCATCCAGTGGTGGATTGACATGCTACATTGATGGCAATTGGTAGTTGCGACCAATATTTCTCCAAATATTTTTTCCCTCATTATTTGTAGCTCAACATCGTCTATCAGATGTTCACTTGTGAACTCAAATGTCTGGTTGAAGCTTGTAATTAAAATTTCCCATTTGAAAGTTCCCCTTCACAGTTCCACTTATGTGTACCAATTTCTTGGCACCATTTCCAATGTGTGGATAAATCGATGAAACCACTCCTATTGCAGATATTCTTGCAATTTCCTGTGACAATGATCAATATTCTCCACAGGATCTGTCAGTCCTGTTTTCTTCTGATCAGAATAACTGATCTATTCTCCAAATCTGATCTCCATTAATCTCCTAAATTGTGGCCATTTAGAGATAGACTGTTTATGTGTACCCCACCATCTAGCGCACGTAGCTTTCAGCACAAAGTCCAAGGTGGGAAATCGCGGCGATTATGTAATTTTTTCTTCAAACTGCACTAGAAAATATGCAAGGTTTGGCAACCCTTCATATATAGGAAACTCGCTTGATTTGACTCAGGAAAAATTTCTTGGCTTCCCACAATTATAACACATGACTTGGCATCCTCCACAACCAAATCCTCCTCCTCCTTGTTGTTTTCCTCGACCTCAAAAATTTTGACCCCTCGTTTGCTAAGGGTATTTTTGTTGTTGTGGATACTGATTTTGCTAGTATTGCGATTAAGGATACTGTGGTTGTTGATATTGTGGCGGTGGATATTGAGCAAGATGATATTGAGGTGGTGCTTGTTCAATGTGCATATGCTAATAATTTTTCATCAAGTAGGTATCCACCGTCTTTTCCTGCAACAACTGAAGTGCTCTACAATATTTTTCATCATGGCTTACTGATTTACAAAATTTACAGTACAGACTAGCTGGTGCACTTACAATCTTCTATAAATACAAACATTCTTCTGACTTGTGGCCCATAGTATGGCATATTCTACACCAAGGCATCTCTTGGGTGTTTATCAGGTTCGAAGCTCCTACTACGATGTAGTTTATGAGTGTTGGGAAATTGTATTTAGGTGTCCATATTTTCCACATCTTGTACACCATAGTTCTTCTTGAACTTCTTTTCCTATCTTAATGTCCTAGAGCTACACTGTAAGATTGGATAGCTGCAACTGAATTTGAATCATTCCTATGCTGTTGTCTCCAATCAACGAGGATTCTAGCTTCATTGCTATCTCCAGAGCTTATATCTGCAACACAATCTTTTGTTGCATCAACAAGGTTCGAATGTGCAGTAACAAGGCAATGATGAACTACTCCTTATGCTGTAAAGTATGATATGGAAGCTTACTTTGGCCATTAATGTTTTAAATCTCTGGTCAAATTCCTAGACAAACTCTGTCAGTAGTTGCTTAATTTATTTGATCTTAGTAATGCATTGTGATTTAGACTTTGGATTCATAAAATAATCTATCATGCCCATTTGATCTTGTTGAGTGTTTTATGGAAAAATCATACTGGAACTATGGAAAATGTCATGTACCAGTCAAGCACACAACCTCACAGAGTCGTGATCATCTGTTCTTTCTTGATATTCTCATCCTGAATCTATCGCACAGTCCACACAACTTCACAAAGGAACCAATGTTTTTCTGGGTCCTGAAACCCAATTTCTTTAAATATTGGTAGCTTGATGTCAACTACAACCATTGTATTTACAGTTGTTATAGTCAGCAATTTTTTTTGGCTAGTTAGACTCCCTTATCCGATATTTATAGTGTTCGTACTACTTGTATTTACAAATGCACTTGGAGATAAGCCTTCATAAATTACCTCTGGCGATGTTTGCGGTGATGTAGGAAATTTTTAACCACGTTCTAGATTTGGAGCTTCAGTCGACTCTTTCGATTCTTTGTCTCCTTCAAATATTGATTGATACTCTTATTCTTCGTCAAAATACCCTTTGTCAGAGTACAACACAAGGTTGTGACTTCTTCTTCTTTGATCGTGATGCAACTCCCTCTTCCTAAGATAGTCTTTCTTTTCTTACCAAATATAAATCTTCTTCCACTTCTTAAATATCTAGACTCTAGTTTAGTTCCTCTATCTCGTGGGAACATTTCAATTCAAGGTGCATCATTTTCCATAGAGTTCTGCTGCAACATACCGACTCTTTTTATACATAGTCTTGTCACATTTGCATAATGCCTTTTTTCAGAGACATGCATTTTTATCCACATCTTTAAAGATGCCAAATATTAACCGCGTGGTCCTTGAAAAAATTTCCGCTCTGCCTCACTATATGAGGTAATTGTGACAACAAGAAACTCAGTAATGTATCCCTCCAATATACTTTCTATCCAGAAATCCACATCCCTTGACAGAGGGTTGCATACTCCTTCCAGTCGGTCAATCAAATAAGGATTCCACTCCTTTGGTTCTCCTCCTTGGAAATTTCTTTGTTGGGTTTCTAACATAGACAACCACTCATGCAACATAATGGGAAACTCAGAAAATAAAATATCATAGATGTCTATATAGATGTACTGTCCCAACCACCATGTTGGGTTCCACCGAGATCTTCACTTTATTCTCATGCTAATTCCAACGCTTTGAAATCCACCCAATCTTGGATCTTAGGTTTTTTTGGTTCCCACAACATATCCCTCACCACAATGATTCGGGTCCCGATAAAATAACCATATGTTGGATTTTCTCCCTCCTTTAAGGATCCTGACTTAGGTTTAGTCCCTTGTATTCAGCTCAACAAAGCCCAAGATATCGGCCTCGACAATGAAGATCTCAGTCGATAACACCTGCAACGCAAATGAGGTCTGGCCTGAGATATATCTCTTGAATGGGTAACTTCCATAAACACGTTTCCATAGTTGGGTGGGGGAATTTATAGTATCTTGTCCCTTTACCAAGGTCCTCAACAAATTCAGTGGGTGGATTATTTATGTGCATTGTGAACAGTTAGAATGCAACCCACTTCTCTTATGAAACTTATTATATCAACAATCTCTATGCAACATGATCATATTCAACTAATACAATGTGACTGATATACATCTATTCAATTATAATCAAATCTACAATCATTCATTCAATGCAACAATTACGCAGATAAATCAAATACATTCATCATTCACACATATACATAGAATATAACGTGGAAACCCAATTGGGAAAAAACCACAAAGGTGCTCTTCATCTAGCGTGAGGAAATTTCGTATGTGCACTAAGATGCAGAATCTATTCTAGATATTCTTCACTATCTTTACAGACTCTTCCTTCCTCTCATGCTCTCTAATATTCTCTATTCTCTCTTCCTACATATCTCTACTAAGGATCTGCACACAACCTAGATCAATTCAACCCTTCATACTCTTGTGTACATTGAGCTATAGATCCTTCAACTCGTATGCACTCAACAATACTAACAGACAAATATATAGAGCTATCGATAGTCCAAAAGCTACAATGAGAGTCTAACTAGAGTCTACTAACATCTAACCCACATACAACTTGGGTTCTTTATTTTATATACTTATTATAGACTCATTACAGACTTGTTATAGACTCATTACTGACTCGTTACCTATCGATTTCTTAGTCGACTTCCTATATATAGCCAGCATGCTGTCTTTCCTATTCTAGTAACACCTAATGGGAGGAACCAAAGGCATGACTTGCAAAGATACCTTCATATGTGCGGTTTTTGCTGGTTTTATCCGAACTCGTAACCATGATCTTTAAGGCCTGTCACTTTCTAACCATTACACCTTATTGTCATTTTTCAAATGTTATGTGACTTTCATGCCTTTTGATAATGTTATTATGTCACACCATCCCTTGTTACACTCCTTCCTTCTGTGATGGATTCCTCTTTTATTGCGCCTTGTCCTTCATATTCCATCCTTTCACTACATCTATCACAACTCTTCTTGTCCTTCATATTCCTTTCTCTTCTTGCTTTTCTGTCATTGTTTCTGTCACAACTCCTTCTTCTTCTTCTACTCTTTTCCATACTTAGGCAAAATTCTAAGTGAACTCTACCTTTCTGTCCCTAGGCCCAACAAGGACCATAATTTTTTTTTAAAATTTTGTTTGATATATTTTAACACATACTTATTAGGTCAAGCTTCAAATTTATAACCTTTTTTCTATGCTTGATAAATAGAAAGCAAGTTGATGGGAATTCCTTGAAAACGAAACAAATCTTCCAAAGTACAATTAGGAACATTAACATTACCAAATCCTAAAACTAAAACTTGATTACCATCACTTATAGATACTTTCTGTTGAGTGTGCTTTTTAGTGTCATAAGTATTAAATAAAGAAGTGTCACTAGGCATATGGTTATATTCACCAAAATCCATTATCCATTCCACATTAGAATACGACTTACTAGGTTGAACTAAATAGGCACATAGGGACACCGATTGTTCATCAAAATACTTTTTATTTTCTTTCACAAGTTTATGTATGCATTTAAAGAAAATATTTTCAATGTGGTTGGTTTTTCCACAATGTTTACAAGGAATATGAAATTTCGTTTTCTTAGACACCATGTTAGAAGCACCATCATTAGAAGAAGTAGATCATTGATTATGTGGTCTATAATTTTTAAAATTACTATTAGGATTCTTTTTACTATGTGTTCCATTAGAGATTTACTATTAGACAATTAACCATTATAAATTAATCAATATTGCCCATTTATCAAACCTTTACATAAATATTTAAAACTAGGTTTCATAGTTCCTTTAAACATTTCAATAGATATATTCCTAGTTTGGATGAACATATAAACACATGAAGGTAAATTTTGTTCTACAAGAATAGTAAGAGAATGGTCATCTTTCTTGTAACAAGAACCACAATTATTTAAATTTTCATTAAATATTTTACCTTCAACAAGAAATGAATCTATTCTATCAAAATATTTAGGGTCTAACTTGTGGATTTTATTTTCAAGATACTAAGTAGAAACATTATCATTTTTATCAAATAAAGAAGCTATGGTTTTCCATACCTCAATAAGACTATCCTCAACCTCAATGTGTGCCTGAAAGCTATCCAAAATAGATTTTCCAATGCGACCGCTTTCTTTCTCACATCGATCTTCCCATATTTCTGATTGTTTGAATCTATTGGTTTCATTTGGTCAACTTTGACTTATCTCCATAAGCTCGTACTCCTAAGAAAGTCAATCATCTTTCTCTTTCAAGAGATATAGTTAGATCCAACTAATGCAAGAATACAAACAACTTCTAAAGTCATAGTGCGACCAAATTGTGAAAATATGATTCACAACAAGATATAAGAGCTAATAGAATCCTCACAACTAAATGTTTTCACAAAATATGCAGAAAACAATGTAAAAGAGAAAAATTAACACATAGAGATGGTGCCAATAACTGAGTTTCTTATTACTGTCAAAGATGTAAACATGTATGGAACATGAATATAATACAAGAAGAGAAAATAATTATACTTTGGAGGCAAATTGGTGGCATACATGTGGCAAGCTTAGATTGGACCTCAAACCCCCCTACGTGGACCAATGATCTCCCAAACCACCTCAAACAGTCACGAATGTCCATGTGAATGTGGGTGAAGCGTACTATATCATAAATAAGCATAGGATAGTCGTGATGGAGTGCATGGGTGAGTGGGAGTGGCTCAAGGAAACATTTAATGGTCCAAAAGAGCTAAAAACACTCAAATACAATGCATGGGCACCTCTAGTCAAACCAATTCCTTGTTTTAAGGAGTGGGAGCACCCCAAGGACAAGATTTCATTAATGAGAGTGCTTGTGATCCTGAATGATCAAATGTGGGAGCTTTGGTGAATTTAATGGTCCAAAACCCCCAATTACCTTAGGAAGTCAACATAACCTAAGTTTTGACTATGCAACACGAGTGAAAAAGAAACGAAGGTGTGTCTTAGGTGATGTGTGACCATGGTACTAGGTGGTATAATGCACTAAAAAAAACAATGAAAACATTTTCATGAAAAAATGTTTTATCACAAAAAATAAGGAAAGTGATAAAAAACTAGAAATTTCTCACCGATATCGAAGCCGAACAACAACTAACAGTCATATATGTATCCCTACAACAAAGAACCGAGAGAAAAAATAAAATTTAGTGAAAAACAACCAAATATAGGTATTTGCATTTTTGTTGAACAAAAGAAGAAAATTTTTGTACAAATTAGCACTTCCATTGAAGATAAGGTGTGTATTTCCATAAATAATTGTGTTTTCTCATACCAAAAGGTGTGATTTAGCTAAAATTTACCCTGAAACTTGTTAAAATTAAAAAAAAAATTGAAACAATCACCATCCCATATGAAAACCTACAACAAATCACAACTAGAGCCCACAAAAAACCAAATCTGTTGCAAAATAAATAGATCCTTAATTACATGTTATTGATTTTAATCTAGATCTATAGAAAAAGTCAAAAGAAACTTGAAAAATTATAAAAAAGAATGTTGATGGTTAGGGTTGAAAAAATTTCTCAAACAGTAGCAAAATGACTAGATTTGAAAAATACCACTTATGTTTGATAGATTATATTCCAAATCTACAAAATATGGAGGGTCCAACTCTTAAAATATGAATAATCATTGATTTAAAAAAAATCAAAGAGTTACCAAATAAGGTAGAGAATAACAACTAGCTTTGATACCATTCTAGAATATTGAGAATATGCAGACCATACAATAATAAATTTACACTAACATGTAAATCAATCAAAAATATATAATAGTCTAGTCTTCAATCCATACAAGCAAGAAAATTCATATAAGAAAAAAGAGACAAGAGAACAATACGCTAGATTTACATGGTAAAAGATCAAATGGGGAGACATCCACGAGAAGGTTTCGTTTTCCTGATCTTCAGAAATCTCTAATATTAAAAGACAACACTTCCCCACATATGCTTTACAACTTTACAATACAAATATATGCAATGTCACAAGATATATGCCCAAATTCTCTACTTTTCCTCTATTATATACCAAGAGGTATGGAAGAATAACATCCCAAATTACATATGGGATAAATGATTTTCCGCTTCTTTGTATAATGAATGCTAATATATGAGCATATTACTCCATGATTCATGTGGGATCACTCCTTTTACATAAGATTAGATTTATTTATGGTATAATAGCCCATATCTTAGTGCCCATGATGAATTAAAAAAATATGAAGTTGAACTGTTAATAAGTACTACAAAAGAGGTTGTAGTGACATGAGCCATTATCTAGTTAACTATGGGTAAATAAAAGTTGATATATGTGAGTAGAAACCAAATGTAAAACCATGAACCATGATCATAATTCTTTGATAATTCAAGATTGAACACTACTATAGCTGGGTGATAAAGCTTGATTGAATGGAGTTCTTCTTGAGTTGTTCCCACTGCCTCATGGATATTCCTTCGATCTAGAGATCCAAATTGTTTAGTGGAAATAAAATAGGATATAATGGGATTGATTCTTACAATTGACATCTTCAAAATGATTTTACATAGGTTGTTGCATAGAAAGAAGGGTAAAAAATAATTGAAAGATTTAGGGGAAACCATTTTGGAATTAGTTCTAGAAAGGTTTCATTCATACTTAGAGGAATCTTATGAGATATATTAACATATTCCATAGTCATCAGCGGATTGTCATCAAGGATTTAAAAAAAAAACTAGGTAGAACTTGATTGACCATTCAAAAGGTTTCACCATCATATCCTTTCAAAAGGTGGTCAAAATGTGATATAATTCATCTTTATTAACAACCCCATAGATTTTTGCATTATCGTCCCTATTAATCCCCTATAAATGTTGAACCCTAATTTGAGAAAAGTCATTGAATTTATGAACCTTATTTCCATTTAGAGAAGTCATGTCCAAAATCATATTCACTTTTTTCTTATGATTGGTTTAATTATGGAAGAATTATGTGTTTTGATCTCCATCATCTAACCACACCATTCGACTTTTAATACACCAATATCGTTCATTGTCCAAAATAATATTGAATTTCCTAATATAAAAATATTTTATATCATCAATATCCTCCTCACTATATAACACTTAATCGGGAACTTGTAGCATGTCCACTATTTCCTTTTCAACCTCAAATAATTCAACATCCATTGAGTGATATCTCTCTCCTTCCCAAACAACAACCTTCACCTTCAGAACTTAGAAAAGGTGATATATTAATTTCTAGGAGTTTATTCAAGAGAAGGATTATGCCATCATCAATTTTCCTTTACCAAAAGAGAAAATACCCCTATGATGACCAAGAGGGATTGCATTTAAAAGGTGGTCCAATATTTGGATTGAAATGAGAAAAGTCCATCTAAATAGGAAGGTGATCATAGATTTTTGTAGATATGATACAAGTTATAATCAGGTTAATTCCTTGTAGTAGATCGTCATGAACAAGAAACATGAAAATCTATTTAGCCACTGCATTAACCCCTAGTTTGTTGTTCATCAAATAGGTCCCAATTTGATGGGATCTAGGTCTACCCTTCCAACTTCTTTAAAATGTCATTAGAGGAAATTTGGGGTCTAAAATGGTCCTTATAAGAAAACGTGCCAAAATAAGTTTTTGTGAGTTGGAATTCAAGAACCAATAGAATTTCAATAAAATAAGTCAACCATAATGGTTGAATTGACATATTTGTCATTAAAAAAAACTACTTTTTTTGTTCGTATTTTCGACATATCTCATTGTGTTTTTACTCAAATTTTGATCGGGAGAGCTCGCGAGTACCCACACTGCATCATCATCACATATTTTCAGGTATTTATTGTTTTTGGGGTAGCGGGGTTCGTCAAAAGTATGCAGTGTGGGTACTCGTTGGATGCGGAATCAAATTCCGCATCCAACGAGCTCTCCCAATCGATATTTGAGTAAAAACACAGGGAGATATGTCGAAAATACGAACACAAAAAGTAGTTTTTTTCTTTCTTCCTCCAAAATTAATCAATATTATTTTATTATTTTAACTATTATTTTATTATTTTCCTTAGGAGGCCCATTTTAGACCCCAAAATTCCTCTAATGATTATACAATACTTGGCCAAATAGTATGGTTTCAAAATAAACCCTAGAATTTGATGTGACATAATTTTATATTCAAATAACCTATGATTATCAAATTGATAATATTCAAGCATTAATATGTAAAAATATTTTTTCAAAAGGATTTCCAATTAGTGGAAGGACCATATATATTCAATATAGTAAAATAGACATCAAGGATTTTGCAGAAAACCTCCATACCCAGACCCGATACGAGAGTGAATGCATTGGTCAGTGACACATTTGTATTCCAACTAGTAAGTAAATCCCTCAAAATAATCGTTGAATCCGTAACTAGAAAATTCCAACCTCTAATTAATATCCTAAGTTCATGAATCAAAGTATATCCTTGAATCATTACTATCTCTAGTTTCTCTATCTCAATAAGAAATTTTAGGTTCAATTTTTTACCCTACCCCCCTAAGCCTCTAATATTGAGGGATAATATTTTCATGATAATTCATGAGAGGGGGTATATCCTACTCTAAGGACCCATGTTTTTAACTTCTGTTTTCCTTGATTAATCTCATTGATCACTTGATCTTGAGTGATTTTGAAGGAATATTTATGACCATGTCTTAAAATATATCTTCACCTAAAACATGGCAACATCACACTCACTAGTCATGAATCATGTTTTGAATCATAGTTGATAATGACCATCCTTTCCTTTAGAAAACTTGACTAGAGTATTACCCTCACCCACACCCAAAAGGGGAAAGACCAGTGAGACCTTCTCATAATCATTGAACAAGTGAACTAGAGAATCGCCTATAATCCTTCTAGAAGAGGATAATGAGGCCCATTTTATATGGTGACCTCTAGGTCTCTTTTGTTTGCGGGAAGAAGTTGGAGGATGATCCATAGACCCCCAAAACAACTAATCATAATATTAACAAAATAATTGGAGGAAATATTCTTAAACAAGATGTCCTACATGAAACTCAAGGGTGACTGATCCGATCTTAAATGGGAATAAAATGTATGAATTTGGTCCTTTTATGAGTCACTGAATGCACCATAATTAAATTGAATAGGCTCACGATCAGTGGAAATTGAATACATAGAGATGTCCCCCACTATTAAACTCTTCACCGGAGTTGGCATTTCTTCCTAGTTTTCTACCAAAGAATCCAATCTCCTAGGGGAAATTGATGGAGTACCCACCACACCTTTCGAAGTTCTATTTTCCCCAACCTCCTTTACCCCTTTAGATAATTTGTCACCTCCTTTCACCTCCAAATATTCTTGATAAAAGGATTTTTGTAGTCCTTATAAACATGATCATAGAGATGATATTAAGAGCATAAAAAATGTATGTTAAGATAATAAAAAATCTTATTTTGCCTTTGGTCATTGAAAGATAGGTCGATAGACTAAAAAAGTCCCTTTTCTGATGTCCACCTTGAATAAAATTCATGCAACAGAGAAAAATCTAACTTATAATCAATCATCATCCACTAACAATGTTTGACCAATATGGTCACCATTTGTGTTTAAAGTCCGGGCAATCTAGAAATCCATTGGAAGTCTTGGTATCTCCACCCAAAATGATTTTTTTCATAAATATTTACTATTTGGTTTCAAATAGTGGGTGCAACAGTTTTAGGATTCAAATGGATAATCCAAAAACCAAGATTCTATTAGCATCAAGGAGGCATCAAATTTTGAGCAAAAGGTAAACCCTATCTACCCTCTCCCCAACATATGTGTTGTCAGGAGAAAACCAATAATAGAGAACTATTGATCTTTGATCCAAGAAAATGACATATCGATGCTCACTCACTGACCCAATAAATTCCCCACAAGAGTTCTCCTTGAGAGATCAAAACTATGTGCCTTCACTTCAAAAAACCTATATTAATGCATTGAACACATCGACAATTGAATTCAACTAATTATGGAGAAATCATACAAAAATGAATAATACACAAGGATATTGTGTAAAAAAACTAATTTCCATTAGTTGATTTTAAAATATCATAAGGAGCTTCAAAAAGATGTTATGTAGTATGACATTCTGGCTCATACATGTTTATTATATCTTTATTGGTTCACACAAATTTCCAAGGTTCATAAGTTGGATTTCACTACAAGATTTTGTGTGATTTACCACCTAATATCTTATTGAAATGGTTGATTTTGTGGTCCATGTTATTAATGGTGTATGTTAAAGAGTTCATAAGAAATGAATTTCATAATGACTAGGACAAAACACTCCATAATGTCAAGTATATGTATATGCAAAAAAAACAATAATGCCTTTGTTGAAAACATTGTTAAGTATTATAATGGTACCAAATAAACATCCAAACAAATCATTTTAACAAAATAAAATAAATCAATACACAATGAATAAGGATAATAATCAATAACCCATACTAATTAATAATAATAACTACTAGTAGTAATATTAATAGTCTTAATGGAAAAATATTAATGGGAGCTTGGTTGGTGAAGGATCAACTTTGCCACTCCGCCCATAAATGATCAAATATCCCATTGACATGTTGATCCATCATGCCATGGTCAATATTATTTATTATGCATTATTCATCCTATAATGGTTATAATCACAAACACGATAATCCTCATAGCCCTTATGGTTCTCAATATAATTGCCTTATAAGAAATATAACCCCATACCCACTATATCCCCTAATTCTTATGACCCTTAACAAAATATTCATTTTACACACTATGTCCCTCAAATACATAACCATTTAACACATCAAGAGCCATAACAATTACGACCTCGTATATATTATGCTTTCTAACCATTATAATCTCTCAGATAATGACCCTAACCACTATGGCCTTTTGACTTTAAGATTGCTAAAACAATCACCTCTTAACAGACATTGTGACCCCATAAACACTAATCCCCTAATATAATGTTAATTTGAGTACATGACTGTGTTGCTACACTTTAACCTTTAACCACTATGACCCAACTACAGTCATCCCCTAACACCTGCTAAAGATGAATGTACTAGCCCATTAATATACCATAATCCCCAATCATTATGACTATAGACATCATACTATAGACATCATATTTTGTTTAATCCCTATGAACCTTGACATCGACAACCCTTAGCACAATCACCCCCTCACATGTTGTTACATCGTTGACATGGGAAAAATGAATGGTAAATAGTAGGGTTCACTCCAATGTAAAGTCCCAATCAGAATTCACATCACTTAGAATAGGGAAGCCATCTAAATTTAGTGCCTACAATCATTACCATTTTAATTAGAATGAAGATGAAATGATTTTTTTATTTTATTTTATATTAATCTACGTGATGGATGCAAATATATTCTACTTATCGTAGCCACATGCGCATAATTAACAAGTGAACACAAGATTTCTCATGCATAGTATACAATCATTTCTCGAACAAAAATCTATTCAAGAATTGGAAACATAAATGTATGTATCTTACAATAAAAAATAGGAAGTTTATAAAAGTCTATCACTAAATCAAATCAATATTAGTAACCTTACATTCATCATCTCATAGAAAAGAAGATAGTGAAATAAAGTAAGAAAATAAGCTACCACATAACAAATTCTATAGTGGAAATAATATAACCTTATAACAATTCCGGAAGATGACACGCAATACGTAGTCCAATTCTTAAAATGATAAAATCAAACTTCTCCTTTAATATTGGTCAAGGATTCTCCTTGTTAAACTTTCATAAAAGAGCTTCCAAAGTGTTTGAGCTACAAAAGCCTTAAATTCTTCCAACCAATTACATTTTATCATCTCTTTCCATAACAACCTTGGATCATTTGAGTTTCTTTCCTGGTAGTTATCACCCTTCATTTATTTTCTTTTGTATTTAAAAAAAGAATATTCATTGGAAAACTTTGTGCTATATAGGTCTTTATCGAACATGATATTTATCATCAAAATAAATTGTCCATACTTCATATTTCATGTTTGGAGAATATATTCATAAAATGTCTAAAATTAATTGATTTAAGCTCGAGAAAATATTCATAAAATATCTAAAATTTAATTGATTTAAGCTTGACCTTGCAATTAACCAACTCCTTCATCAAGTGACCCATACCCATTTAGAGGGTGTTGAGATATGAAATGCTCAAGTTAATGTATATATAAGGGTTTGCAATGTATTCTCTTATTCCCTCTTTGTATATTCTTGAAGGATACCAATGTAAATTGATGAAGGGGCATCTGGCCTAATAAGTACAGTCAATGTTGAGCAACTAAATTTGTCTGAAGGGTGGTCGATGACCTCTAATCAAGTAAGGATGGATAATGAAGCCGAGGTGTTGAAGAGGGGTAGCAGAAAGATTTTGACTAATTGTGGTTAATGACAAGAAATCGATTGTAGAGATTGAGTAGGTCATAGGATGGGTGGCAGGATTCAGTCGAGCATCATGATTGATGAGGAAAAAAGCTCGAGGATATTGCTAACTAATGAATGGAAGAGGAAAATCAAAGCTAGCGATGACAGAAACAAGTTGATCAGGACTAGAAGAACACATAACTATGGAGGTAGTTAGTGCAATTAATATGCAGTTATGGTGGTTGTTGTAGAATGCTAGATGGAAGGATATGCCAACGAGAGGTAGGTGAGTATTTTATGTAGGCGACCTACATCAAGAAACATTAAAAAGCTTCTAGAATAAGATTCGAGCATGGGTTTGAGGGTTGAAAGAATCTATAACTACTAGTGCATGACCAGATAAGGGTTTGTTGTAGTCCCGAATAGAGATGACCCATAACTGTTTCCCAGAGTTGAGTTGTGGAAAGAGACATCAACTATACATGATTGAAACAATGCATTGAATCTGCATTGTAAATCACCATTTTTTTTCTTTTTTCTGTTCATATAAATCCATAATTCTTGGTATTTTCTATTAGGTTTTTAACGAGCATGATACAATAAAAATGTGCAAGAAAATTATAAGCACAAGAAACCATTAAGATAGAAACACAATATACCATGGAAAACCCCATGTAGGGAAAAACCAACACCAATGAAGATCTTCATTACCTTGGACAAGCTGGCCAACTAGGCCAAGCAAGCTAGCCATTGCTCACCTCTAGGACACTTCACAACGGGGCTTCCTCAAGCCTTATAAGGGATTCTTTACATGCAATACCTTGGGACAATACCATGGGATATAAGAAACCATGTGCCCAAACCATGTGCCCACACCATGTGCCCAAACCATGTGCCCACACCATGTGCTAGATCTAAACTACCTTTTACTCTTACCTAAGTCAAGGTTTACCCTAAAAGTACCCCCTTTAAAATTGACTTGGAATAATCACCAACCCCCCTCAAATTTTTACCGAGGAATTTCACATACACTGCCCTATCACCTAGGTCTATGTCCCAACTTTATGAGTGAGTTACTGGGGGTATGCATTCCTTACTATGTGTTACAACCATATTCCCATTTACATGAAAACTACTCCATTAATTTTTTTCATGTGTCGTCATGGTGACTAACCATCACCATCCATTGCTTCATCCTCTCACTTTCACATGCTCGCTTTCTTGCTCGTTCTCTTCCATTTTCTTTTTGTACCTGCATCCAAACTTGTCATTGACATCCATATAAAAATAAACTATCTACCAAATTACATGGGTCCTCAGCTGTTGTAACCGCCAGTTCTCTAGGAATTCTCTTCACATACATGGTTCATTAATCTTGGTCCCACACATGAGATTAAACCATCTCACATTCCTCCCTTTAATCGAAGACTCAACAACTTCTCCGATTCCACATCAAGCTAGGGTGTTAGTACACCTTCCATCCTTGTACCTACCCAGTGGTTTATTTTGCACTTGATGCAACATCCCCTCTCTACACATAAAAGTGATACCTCGTGCTTCTAACACTCAAGGAAATCAACTTCTAAGCAGGAACCAAAAAATGCTTGAGTATTGAGTATTGGGTACCACTGAAAATGCATCCCACACACTTTTAACTTAGGTACACAAAACTTTTAAAATACTTATCCTACTTCATGTGTGAAATTTTCATATTATCATTTTACATCTACGTGCTTGTCTCGTCACTTCTTAGTTGGCCATCATCCACCTAGAATGCTTTACACAAACATTCTTACAAATATTCACACCCTTTTAAAAATATTAATTACTTCTTAAAAGTAATTACTAAATGCCATAAATAAATCCCTTTATATTGATGTTACCATGAGTCCACTTAACGTTTTTATAAAATCTTTATCACATTAAAAAAAACTTCCGTTTTCTTTGAATGTCATAGATTGAAAAACAAACTTTTAATATCTCCATTTTTAAATGACATTGTTTCATCCTTCTCAAAATATCTTATTGGAATTTAAAGACCTTCACCATTGACATCTCCTTTCCCATGATTTATTTATGGCTTATATTCCATGTTTTCCACAATTCCACTTGGTTACATTCTCATGTTATTAAAAAATAGCGCGGCTTACACTTCGTTTTGAATGAGTCTTTTTGTAAAGGAGGAATATTGAGTGTGATAATCTCCTTCGGAAGATGCAACACATTCACTCCTCATTCTTTGGGGTTTCTTGCACATAGTAGTCAATTCTAATTACAAACGACGACTCCTCCAACCTTCAACTAATTGTATCTCCTTGGAAAAATAGAGTTCCATGATGGGATTCTCCTTTACGCTCCAATAGCACACCAAATCTGCATATTCTCTCTTTTACAATGATGTCTCCAATGGCAGTGACTCTTCTTCACATTAATATGCACACAGATCCACTTGCGTGCAACTTTAATCTTTGAACTTCTGGACCAAATCTGCATATTCTCTCTTTTACAATGATGTCTCCAATGGCAGTGACTCTTCTTCACATTAATATGCACACAGATCCACTTGCGTGCAACTTTAATCTTTGAACTTCTGGTCCTCATATAGATGTTGTTCTTTCCTCATATGGCGAGAGTTTTTGGGTAGTGACTTAAAGGATCCATCAGATCTTTAACAAATATCGACATAAACATTCGTTCCACAACAAATCTCAAATGTAGACATACACATTCGATAGGTGTGTCTATCCATAGCATTCCACCGTCATGTATAGCCTCTAGGTAGCTTTTATGAACCAACTGATCTCTTCTTCCACCGTTGGCACAACTTTGCACACTTACAACATTCAACGAGCACAACTATATGCCAAACAATGGCTCATGTCTATGATACCAGTTGTTAGGTTTTTAATGATCATAATACAATACAAATATGCAGGAAAATCATAAGCAAAAGCAACCATTAATATAGGCACAATATACCCTGGAAAACCCCATGCGAGGAAAAACAAGCACCACTGAAGATCTTCATTGCCCTGGGCAAACCGGTTAACTGGGCCAAGCGAGTTAGCCACCACTCACCTCCAGGACACTCTACATTGGATCCTCCTCAATCCTTGTAAAGGCTTCTTTATGTGCAATACACGTACGTACATTGGGACAATACCATGGGATACATGAAACCATGTGCCCAAACCACGTACTAGACACAAACTACCTTTGACTCATTCTTGAGTTAAGGTTAACCCTAACATTTTCTATGTTGTGTGTGTTCGTGGGTCTATTACATTCCATTGTGCATGTTGATTTGCAGCCGACCAAGGTCATTTTTGCATCATTTGGTATTAGAGAAAGTATCTTGTGTTGGAGTTCTTGTTGCGGTTGGATGAAGGAGAAACTACACTTGTGGTTGGGTAGATTTGTAGATGATGTGGTGCACATAGTTGTGATTATTGTAGTGGTGATTTAATAAGTTAAGTAAGGGGTAATGGATCATATGGGTGTTAATGTATGCATCAAAGGATGAAGGTTGTGTAGAGGCATAGGTGTGAATATTTACCATGAAAATGTTTGAGGAGTGCATTCATACCATGAGAAGTCTGAAGAGTGAACTAGTAGCAGTGAAGGAAGCCTAGAGAAGAGGTCTGGGAATCAAAACCCATGACCATGTTGGAATATTATAAACCCACTCACAACATTGGACAAAATATTTAATCAATTTTGATTACTTTCCTATCTACTATCCTAGATAGTTGGCATCCACTTGCACTGCAAAGTCAACACTTGCCATCCATACCCCACTGTTGCTGGAAGCAACATATCCCATTTAAAAAAAACTATTAAAATGGGAACCCCATTATCCTTTAATTGAATTTTGAAGTTCCGATCTTCTTATGGGAATTTTAAACTATAAGTATTGTGTTTTGGCCTTAGTAAAATTTCCTCATAAACCTTGTTTTCTTGGCCTTATGGATTTCAGAAGCACCCTTTTTGTTCTATAAGTATTTTTTGCGCTCCTGCAACCCTCATTCTGCAATCCACAAAGGCGGATTGCAGAAGTTCTTTTTTTGGAAATCTTTTTCCCGCATCCCGTAAGACGCAAAGGAGAATTGCAAGATTTTGAATTATCTTTCGATAAAATTTTGTCTTTCTACAACTCGCATTCTGCAAAGGCGGATTGCAAAAGGAATAAATCTCTTTCCAAAATAAAACTTTTATTGTCTAGTCCCGCATTCTGCATTCTGCTAAGGCGGACTACGGAAGGAGGAAAAGTCATGTTTCACATATTTCATTTTTTATTTCAGTTCCACCTTTTTCCTTTGCGGAATGAAGAATGCATAATTTTAATAATTTTTTCTTGGTTAATAATTTTTGTTCTACAATTCGCCTTCTGTCTTTGCGTAAAAGGCGGATTACAGAAGGCGGAAACCATAAAATCCAAATCTTAATGACTTTTTCACTCCCGCATTTTGGTTTCCCGTCTTGATCTTAGTCGTCCATTTATGCTAGATCTACGACCTAAATCTATTTTGCCGTTGAATTTTGGGTTATTTAATCTGTTCGAATTTGTGAAATCTTCACCATTTCACTTGTATTTTTACCGTGTTTGGAGATTTTAATGCAGATTTTTTCGCTCAAGCTTATGAATTCTCTGATCCTCAAGCTTCTTGCCGGTAAGCATTTGTCCTTCACGACCTTTTTTCTGTTATTTCCAAACCATGGTAGGTTTTTTAACCATGGTTGCTAAATTTCAATCAGAAATTGCTTCCACAATGTCTAGAAACACCAGGTCAAAAAATGCTCTGCAGAAGCAAAAGAGCAAAGAACCCAACGCCGCTATATTCATTGATACCAGTGGGTGTGTTTCCGAAACACTTCACTTGGACTGATCGAGGATTTACTCCATTTTTTACAATGATGATTTTTCCACAATTCCCCATGATCATCCTGCATACACAAAAATTAGGAGTTCTCAGCTCCATTTCATTTCTTCTCAACCTCCTTTTATGCCCTACACGGACGTAGTTAAGTGGGAATTGGATAATGCAAACCATAATGAACTCTCCTTCAATGACCATGTTCATACCCCAGTGGCCTCTTTCCATCCTGATGTCTTTTCCCGGGCTTATGCACTTGGACCTTCTCAACAGCTTTTGAGCTCTAAATTTCTCGATGAGGCCATGTCTCGATTTGAACTTGAGGAAGTGGTAAAATCCTCGATGGAAAACCCGACTGAATATGTTCCCAAGCTAGCCAATTATTACCTTATTTCCTGGTTTAGGGAACCCTTTTCATTGCTTGCGTCCATGTTCTGTCGGTTGTATGGATTTCCAAACCGTTCATTGTTCAAATCTTAATGGGTTCCTGTAGGCCACCATATACTGCTTACATGTTAATCCTTTAATTGGGAACATATTTTGTTTGTGAATCTGAAGGAAGAAGTTGAGAAATATTAGAAGACTCTGCCATAAGGAAGCCAACATTCTATATTTCGGGATATGTTATGGATGTGTTGTGTGCCACTTCTTCTTTTCCGGCCCTAGGTTGGAACTAGAGTAAAAATTTGCCACTGAGACATATCTATTGCTCATATATTTGTGAGGACAACTTCGTTCCTCGAATTTATGAGATTTGTGACCTATTTCTAGGGTAATGTACCATAATCTATTCAAGGTAGATGCTCCACCATTTTCTAAGAGATTCAAAGCATTGATCGCTTTACATGGTGATTGGTATGTTGGAGAGTATTTCTCCTACATTTGAATTTGGGGCAGCAATATACTCCACCTGTTTCCTAGAATAGTCCCAGATCGAATGGTGTTACAGTAGGTAGCATATCAGACTATGATCGATGGGGTTTTTCCAAAACTTGCACGGTCCAAAAGAAAGGCTTGGCCCAAACTTCCCTTGAATTTGGTTTCTCTCGTTATGCAAACTTCCATGCATGCAGCGGACCTAGGTAAAGAAATTTCTAGTATGAACTAGGGGGAAGCATCCAAGAGGATGCATGACCCTAAATCATATCTAGCCAGCCTCTTCATGGAGGAGCATGCTAGATTTCAATATGCTCATCAGGATGAACTTGATGACTCAATATATAGAGCAGCTATTGACATCCAGGATACATTGAGTAAGATTTATGACCCAAATTTTAAAGCTCATGTCTTCAAATACCAAAAGGATCTCAAGGATTCTGTCTTCCATTACAGATAGGTAAAGCTGGAAATAACAGAAAACCTTCAGATGCAGAATATGGAAAAAGAGGCAAAAGAGAAAGCAACAAGCTCTTCTTCTGCTGTTTCTATTGCATCAAAAGACAAGGGTAAGGATATTTTGGAAAGTCCTGCAAGAACTTAGCCTTCTCAGATGATAGAGACCCTGCAAAATGGGGAAGTGTTCAAGAAAAATATTGAAAATTTTAGCTCACAATTGCAGAGACAAACAGAAGAGGCTGAATCTCAGCCTAAGAAGTAGAATACCGAACTCGTTCTTGAACATGTATAGTTACAACAAGCGCTAGCTGCTGATCCAAAACTGATGCCTCAAAAAGTGCCTAGGGAAGAAAATCCAGTGCCACTAGTCCAACTTGCTCCACAAGAACAAGTTCCTATGCAGGTTCCTCCAATTCAACAGGTAGAACCTCCACCTTAGGTTGATATTGAAATTCATGAAATACATAGTGACTTGGAGGAAGAAAGTGGACCTTCTTCTTTCCCTGTTAACATACTTACTTCCATGACATCTTCCATCCCCAACACCCAGATGTCTAAAAATATTTTTGATACATCATTTTCCCAAAAAAAATTTTTGAATTAAATTTATCCGCAATTCTTGAGGCTACCACCAACACTCATTCGGTACTAATTTATGTATCTAGATATACCTTCCCTCTTACTTCACCAATTCCTTCGACCCCCTTAGCACCTCGCACTACCCTAACATACCCACGTTCTCATTCTCCCTAATTAAACATTCCTTCCATTTCTTCCCCCCAAATTGATACACTTCTCCTCACTTCTTCCTCATCCCTTGCACCTATTTTTCCTACCTCTCCTATGATCATTTCACCTAGCAGTGTGGAAATTCCCATTTCCCAATCTCAACCTAATCCCCTGGTCACTCTTCAACAAGAAACCATCTCAACTTCAGAAGAGATGGAAAAATTTGGTAAGGAACTTGTAGTCTCACTGGGAAAATGTTTTTGGAGCAAAAAAGATAAAGCGGTGATGAAAAAGGGAACCAAGAGGACAAGGGAAGGCACAATTAAACATGTTCCTACTCTCAACCAAGTTATTCAGAAGTCAGATTCCCTTGATATCAAACAAGGGGATTTAGATATATCAGCTGTCGTGGGGGATTTTGTAGGAGCCAACTTTGATTCAGTTTCATAGCTGAATAAGGACCTTCTGGACAAAGAAAAAGAGATACAAAAGACCAAACAAGAATTAATATCAATCGAGGCACATAAAAAACAGGAGATCCAACTTCTTAAGCAAGAAAATGAAGGCAAGTTGAAGGAGTTATAGAAGAAGAATGATTATCTCAAGCAACATCTTGAGAAATCAGATGTTATGAATCAACAACAAGCAGATAGGATTACTACCCTTGAGAATCAACTCAAGGACTCTCATCTAGTTTCAACTGCTTCTTGTTTCTCAAAACTTACAACAAAAGAGTTTAAGCAACTATCCTGGAAGGTCCATGATGAATTCTATCAGTTCATGGGAAATATGTATAGAGGTTTCAACGAAATGTAAGATCTATATAATATGTTTGATCATCAATACGATATCCTGCAAGATCATAATATTCGTAGGAGAGTATTAGCCAAGGCCTTCGACAATGTACTAGATTGGCAAAAGCACATTAAAGAGAGACCGCATGGTTTGCCACTCATGGATAAAATTTAGACCAAGAAGACTGAAGTCACGATTGAGACCTAGGAAGGCATTTGGGATGCAGTGGGATCCATCATCAAAGATGAACAGGTGGCATGCAAATGAATATGGTTGGCCGCTAAAACTTTGCTCGTTTTTTTGGACATGCCATATTTGGATTCGATTGATCAAGAACTCCCCCCAAAGCTGAAATTGAAAGAAATCGAAATAATTTTCGCTACAGCTAAGGAGCAGATCTAGGATATTACCCAGCTTACTATGCAAGAAATCATGAGATGGATTGAGATGCCCTATGCTGTGATGGTGATAATACAGGTGTACCTCTAAGAGTGGAAGAAGGTAAAAAAGAGGGAGATTGCATTGCAAATATGCAAAAATAGAAGTACAATTGGAACATGCCAAGTATCAAGACATAGAGGATCTGATGGTCCTAGATGCCAAGTGGCATTCCTCCCTTGGAAAGCCATGAAACTAAATTATCTTGTAATCCCACATGTTGGTAAATTGCCTTTTTTGTAATTTTTGTAATATTATTTAAAGGGAGGGTATTTCTGAAGTAGGGAGGGGGAACTAGGGAGATTAAGCCTAGGAGCTATACAAGAGAACAAACTGCCAAGTGCATAATAGGAAATCTTGCGATTTTTTACTTTGTAATTTCTTGCAAGTGAATAAAATTACATTGTCATTTTATGCTATGTTCTATGGTTATTTATCAAATGTGCTTTATGAATTTTAGTCTTTCTTCCATCTATATCACATAATGATTATTAGTTGTTTATCTGCTGATGTGTTGGTTCGCGTATTTATTTTTACTTACGATATTGACACATTGAATGTGCATTGAATGAATTGTTTTATTTGATTGGCATGCTTTATTTCATAGCTGATGATTAGTCATTAATCTCTGACACTGATTTGTTAACTATTATTACCTCTTGGACATGTTGTACATCTATAACATATTGGATAAAGATTTGAAATTTATTTGTTTATATTTATTTGAAATCTGTTAAGAATATTGATCTTGATTTACATTTTTGTACGTTGAGTAATTAGTTTCTTCTTTACTATCATATCTTACAACTTTCCTATCCTAAATATGTTATACACCCTGTATAATTTTTCTTCAAAAGTTAGTCTAGGAATCAGTTACTTAAATCTTTTCTCACTTGTCCTAAGAGGAGATCTTATTGATTTGAAAAACCTTTGTGCCAATAGAGGCCTCGTATCCATAGGATTTAGTCATCCCAAACAACTCGGGGATAGAATCATCTCTACGTGGGATTGATTCAAATCCTTTCTAGTTAGACAATTTCCTTCTGTTGACTGCCTTGTAGATTTTCCTGCAGCCTACAAACTGGGCCGTCAACAAATGGTGCTAGAAGGAGGGCCATTCTGAAACATGACATGACAAAACAATAATAAAACTCCTCATCCCATATCACCTATCATTACTAGGAGCCATGTCCAAGATTATACATCTGCAACTCATCCTGTAGAAGCTCAATCACCAATCCCTACCAGCCTTGTTTCATAAATATCCAAACCATTTTTACACCAACCAGTGGTGGAATCCTTACTTTTGAACAGTGGAGAAAATACAATAACGATATTACCGCAAGGGTGGAACCAAGAATTGAGGCAGTTCGTACTCAGAAACATTTTGTCTTATTCTTTTTTAACTCTTGCCTCGTCTATTATTACTGAATAGGGAGAGACTCTTGAAGCCGAAGCAAGTCCACTGTTAGAAACTGCAGACCAATCCCTAGAAGATCCACCTCTTAACAACCAGTCTGGTGGGTTACCACCAGCTCATTCATCTCCATCTTCATCAAAAGAATCCTCATATAGTGAAACTTCCTCATAATATTTAAATCTACCAGAGAAACCAATGTATGACGACCTCAACAAACCTTGGATTGACTTGGATGCATTCCTTATACTCAGACAATTACATAAATTTCCTTAAAACCTTGAGAAGTGGCTTCTCAGGTTCAACCTAGATGATAGGATATCTGCTGAAGATCATGTCAAGAACAACATGCAAGCCATTAGATTGAGGAATGTGATACATGCGGATGTGGTGTGTAGATTGTTTCCTTACTCTGTTGAGGGAAAAGCTTCCACTTGGTACTTTACTTTGGAAGCAACTTCTATTAATTCTTGGAAATAGTTTGAGGCACTATTCTTCCAGAAGTTTGGAGATGATAGTCCTCATAGGACCTTGTCATAGAGTTATATTCTCTTAGGATAAATCCAAAATAAGGAGTCAAATATTTCAATCAAGGGTTCTCTTGTCTGAAAAATAGGATCCCTATCACGGTTCTTCCCACTGAATAACTATTGCTAGCCTATTACATTAAGGGTTTACCTATGACAATTTCCATGTGGGTTAAACGTGACCGTAAGACTACTCTGCAATAAGTATTTGGGGAGGCTATCATGGTAGAGGAAGATATGCTCTATCTCAAAGGTAACCCTGATTAAGAACTCGACTAACCTTCTACATCCAGGAGAAGGCATGAGAGTGTTCCTAAACCCAAAACTCTAAAAAAATACCCTTATGAAATGGATAACATGAAAAAAATGTTACACAAGATTTCTATTGACATGGTAGATCTTAGAATAGCTAGTAGTGATAATTAGGTGAACAATGGAGGTCAGGCACATCCACCGCTTAGAAGACCTTACTAACCTCCAAAAAATCAACCTCCTCCAAACCCTGGGGAGACACTAACCTATAAGTAGATCTATTCTATATTTAAGGCCTTAACTTCCACATGCCAAACTATGCATGATGATACTAGACACGAAGCTACAGAGACAATGCCTCCCACTTAAGATCAAGCACTACATATAAATACTGTTAATTTTTTTTAGAGCCTCCAATGGAAGAAGATGAGGAAGATAGTGAAGTTGTGTTTGATCTCCAACATTCATACAACACAAGAAGTAAAGGATTGACATCACAAGACACTCCAACAATGACATATGCTCCAAATATAGGTAAAACAATACCACCACAAGAAAAGGTAATCCCCAAAGTCAAGTATAATTTGGTAGACGATTTAAAGAGGGATAAAGCGAATATTTCTCTTTTTGAACTTCTCAAAATACCATACATTAGAGAAAGTTCACCTAAGAATATCATTTTAAATAAATATAGATATGCTCAGAATCATAACTTGGAAGTGTGCACAAAGCCTGATGCTCAAAATCCTAGTACAAAAAGGGTCCCACTTTTCATGCTAACTTTTGAGATTTTTAATAGAAACCTCCACAATTGCATGATCGATTCCGGGGAATCATCAAATGTTATGCTTGTGTCTCTTTGTAAAAATTTGAATGCACCTTGGGAGTCCTATCCTACTCAAATAGTTCAGTTAGACAGATCTAGAGTAAAGGTCATAGGGGAGCTCAAGAATGTCCTTTTAACATTATCTGTGGACCCTATAATACATCAGATAGTGGATATTTTAGTAGTTGATGTTCCCGAGACATATGGTATGTGTCTGAGTAGAGACTTGTCTGAGAATCTTAAAGGATACTTTGCTACTGACGGGTCCCATTTGTGGATGTATTATAATGGAAGGCCTAATCAGATTAAGATCAATAGGGATTCTTTCATGAAATAGACAGTCATAGATCTAAATGATCCAAGTGAACCCACGGTCTTTGTGAATACATCCATTGAACATTACACCCTTGACTCTTACTTTGATGATTTACCTACTGACCCCTCCCCTAATTAGAATACTGATACATTGTTAGAAATCGACAATTGTAAGATTATTCCATTTTCTGGATAAATTGTACATAATGTATTTAATGTCAATACAAATTTTAGACTAGATTTGTCATCTTCGACACTTTTCTTTGATGGATGTAAATCCAAATATGGTGTTGGTGCATGTTGTGTACTCATGTATCCTAAGGGCGCCAAATGGATGATCACTTGTGGACTAGAATTTGAGTGTACCAACAATGTTGTTGAATACAAAGCTCTGGTATAGGGGTTCAAGAAGGCAATAGACTTGGGAGAAAAAATAATTCAATTTTATGGGGACTATGAAATTATAGTTAAACAGGTGAGAAACCAGATCCATTGTCTATCTCTAGATCTTTTGAATTATCAAAAGTTAGTTAAGGACATGCCAAGTTCATTTGAAGCTTTTAACATTAAATATGTCCAAAGGTCACAAAATTTCGATGTAGACCTTTTAGCAAACACTGCATTTAGGCTCATTCCACCTGAAGTCCTCTCTCCTGATACATTTTCTATCGAACTCATGTACAAGCCTTCCATACCCAATAATATAACTAGTTGGAAAATATTTGATGATGATGTTCAGATAATAGACTCCCTCACAACCCATGACACTTTTAAAGACGTTTCTATATATGAAGTTGAACATGAAAAGTTTCCTTCTGATAATAATTTTCCTTCCAACTTGATTCCTAAATTAGTCCTCAATTAGAGAAATTCTATGATCTGCAAGATAAGTTCAAAGGATATCCAAATTGCAAAACTCATAGTCAACTCTAAATTATAATACTGTTAATATTGGTAATGAGGAAAACCCTCATCTCATTAATATAGGGTTTACTTGTTGTCCTGAAGAGGAGAGAGATTTAGTGAAATTATGCAAAGAATACAAGAATGTTTTCAAATGGACTTATGATGATCTCAAAACCTTTGATTCTTCTATTATGCAACATAACATACCCCTAAATCCCGATGCAAGAACCTATCAACAAAAGCTGAGAAAGATGCATCCTAGTCTCGAGCCATCCATCAAGAAAGATCTTGAGAAACTATTGAAACCCATAATTAATGATTCCTTGTCAGACACACATAGTGGATTTCCAATCTGGTCCCTTCCCGCAAAAAGAGTAGAGAAATCAGACTATGTGTAGACTTTCAAAATTTGAATAGAGCATCCAAAAAGGACAACTACCTTGTTCAATCGATGGAACAAATCTTGGAAAGAGTTTCAGGTGCAGAAATGTTTTCTAAGCTTGATGGATTTTCAGGTTACAATCAAGTTCTGGTCACAACCTACGACCAACTTAAGACTTCCTTTAGAACACCCTGGGGCACCTTTTCCCACAGGAGAATTCCTTTTGGGCTAATTAATTCCGGTGCAACTTTCCATAGAGCTATGGGCATAGATTTCAGAGGTTTGATGTAGAACTTTGTCATTGTTTACTTAGATGATATAACTATTTTTTCTAAAAAATGACATGATCATTTGTTGGATTTAAGGAAAGTTTTTGAAAGATGTAGGAAGTATGAAATTTCTTTGAACCATAAGAAATCAGTTTTTGTAGTCACAGAAGAAAAAATTCTAGGATTTATTGTTTCAAAGGACGGAATAATAATTGACCCAGATAAATTTGAAGCAATTGCAAAAATTGGGCTCCCTAGCTCAAAGAAAGCCATGAAATCCATTCTAGGAAAGATTAATTTTGTTAGGAGGTTTGTTCCTAATTTTGCACAAATTGTTAGACCACTTTAGGACATGATCAAGAAAGATGTTGTGTTTAAATGGCCTGACATCCAAAAGGATGCATTCACTAACATTAAGAAGGATATAATGGATGCTCCTACATTGATACCTCCCGATTTTTCAAAATATTTTATTTTGTATAATTTCGCTACTGATGTTTCTTATGTTGCAATTCTTACTCAGAAAAATGCAGAGGACATAGAGATCTCGGTTTCTTTCACGAGTTCTACATTCAAAGGGGTCGAGTTAAATTATACACAGGTGGAGAATAAAGCTTATGTTGTTTATAAATTCGTGAAACATTTTAGGCCTTATTTGTTGAATTCAAAGACAAAGGTGATTGTCCATACACAACCATGAGAAATGTGTTGATCCAAAAGGAGTTAGGATAAAAAGAGCTCACTGGATGACTGCACTCTAGAAGGACGACTTGGAGATTAAACCTACCAAGATGGTCAAAGGGTAGGGATTATTTTTATTGGCAGCCCAATCAAATAAACCAGAGCAAGAGCATGAATGTATTCAAAAGGAAGACATGTCTGCTGACACTATTGAAATTATTTCTTCCCCATCATCAAAGTGGTATGATGATATTAAATTTTATCTTACTCACGGGTATGCCCCTCCAACCCTCAAATTCAATAAGCATAGAACATTGAGATTGAAATAAACACCTTATAAATTCATTTATAATGTGTTGTTCCACAAAAATTATGATGGTGCCTTTCTCAGTTGCCTTGAAAAACCAGAAACTAACAAAATGTTTGTTGACATGCATGGAGGAATGCGGGTGGACACTTCTCAGGAGAGACTACAGCCCATAAAGTGTTAAGATTAGGATATTATTGGCCCACATTATTCAAAGATGCGCATAACTTTGTCAGAAAATGTGGCCTTACCAAAGATGTGCTGGAAAATTGAAGAAGCCACCCTTTCCCCTTCAACCTGTCACTGTCTAGTAGCCATTTCAACAATGGGGAATGGATTTCGTTGGTCCCATTACTCCCTCTGCATTGTAGCATAAGTACATTTTGACTGCAATAGATTACTTTACTCGGTGGGTAGAAGCAATCCCCCTTAAGGTCGCTAATACCAACTCAGTTATATTCTTTCTGGAGAGTAACATTGTTACAAGGTCTGGGGTGCCTGAATCTTTGGTTTTTGATAATTCCTCTTATTTTAATTTGATTGATCTCACTCAATATTCCCTTGAAAATGAGATTAAAGTGAATTATTTTTCTAATTATTACCCATAGGGTAATGGTTTGGAATAATCTTCAAACAAGAATTTGATCAATATTTTAAAGAAAACTGTGGCCACCAACCACATAGATTGCCATACAAAGATTTTTAATGCCTTATGGGTAGACTAAATCACTCCTAAGGTTTCTATCGAAAATTCTCCCTACTTCCTGGTTTATGTAAAAGAGTCTATCTTAGCATCAAATATTCTTCTTCCATCACTACACATTGCACAATATTGTTCACAGGACAATGAATCCTCCCCTCTATATGATCAAATTGACACTCTTGTTAAACTAGAAGAGGAGAGGGATAAATCCAAGAATAATTTATATCACCACCAACAACTGGTAAAAATATGGTTTGATGATAAGTCCTCCTCCAGTCGTGATTTTCATATTGGGGATGTTGTGCTGAAGTGGGAAAAACCCCACAAAGACAAAAGAGACTATACCAAGTTTCAACATCTGTGGTTAGGGCCATTCATTATTACAGAAAATATTTGACCTGGTATTGTCCGCTTACAGAAATTGGAGGGTCTTTCTGAGGCTTATCCAATGAACATCCAACTCCTCAAGAAGTATTTTTCTTGAGGTAAGTTCTGCTTACCTGTATATCGGTGTGGTTTTGATTGATTTTATTCTGATTTTGTTTGGTTTGATTAATTTCTTGTTCTTTTATTTACAAAACATTGCATGCTTACAATAGCTAGGTGCATTTGGTAGAGTGGCTATCCCTAGAACATTTAACTAAGGAATTTTAATTTGGATATGCCAGAAATTTCCACTTGGTTTATACTTGAACTAGTATCTTCATGGGAATGCAGTCCAGAATCTATGCTAACGTTTCAAATAGAATTTCTAGTTCTTATAATCACTATCTTTATCTATCCTCATAATGATTATTGAGTTTTAGGAGTACTCTCGTATTCTTGCCAAATGTTTTAGTGATTATTGGCATTATACCTTTAACAACTTCTTTAACCTATATTATTTTCTGATATCACCTTAATCACCTTGGAACTAATAAAATGACCCTAATGAGTGTAAGCTGCAAGATAGGGGGTCTTATCACAAGCCAACCTATCATGTTCACAAACACGTTTAGTGAATGACATTACTATCAGTTGGTTCCTAAGCCAGGGTAATGGATTACAGTTTGCATTTGTAAATACTTTTATGTTGGTTTAAGATACAACTTGTTGTATTCAAGAATAGGGGGTCTTAATACAAGCCATCCTGACCATGTTCATGGACCTTACTTGGACTGAAATTACTAACAGGTGGTTACCAGGCCATGGAAATTTATTTTGGTGTAAAATCCAAAAGATAAGGAGTCTCTTGATGAAGCTAGCTTGTTCAGTTTCTAGGTAAGCCATGTTTGTGGCATTTTCCTTACCAGGGAAGTGGTATTGTTGCAACTAAATTGTCATTTAAAAAAATAATAAGAGTTGTTGTATATATTCCTAATAAAAATCCATATTCAAGGTGATTACCGATTTGATGATCATGAGATAGATCCAAGGTTTTTTATGAGAAGCTTATCCAAAACTACCCTCATTACTGACTTCTTTCTTGTAGGGATACCTTATTACTTTCAAGACTTGATCATTTATTGAGTATCAATATTAGTGGTTTTGGAGCTGTGAGATGCCAATTGTATTTATTGTTATGCTGGGCCTGGTTGTGATTTTCTCCGAGTTTCTTGTTTGATTATGAACTGAAAATTATTTTTCACTGACATATCTTCCTTGAAATTTTTATGTGGAATTGAACAGAGATAACAGCTTTTCCCAGCGAGTCACCATTTGTTGCTGGCAGCAACAGATCCTATTTAAAAAAAAACTATTAAAATGGGAACCCCATTATCCTTTAATTGACTTTCGAAGCCATGATCTTCTTATGGGAATTTTAAACTGTAAGTATTGTGTTTTGGCCTTAATAAAATTTCCTCATAAACCTTTTTTTGGTCTTGTGTATTTTAGAAGCGCCCTTTTCACCTATAAGTATTTCTTGCATTCCCTCAACCCGCATTCCACAATCCGCAAAAGCAGATTGCAGAAGTCCTTTTTTGGAGGTTTTCTGGAAATCTTTTTCCCGCAACCCGCAAAGGTAGATTGCGGGATTTTGAATTTTCTTTTGATAAAAATACTGTCTTTTTGCAATCCGAATTCTGCAAAGGCGGATTGCGAAAGGCAGAAATCTCTTTCCAAAATAAAAATTTTATCATTTGGTTCTGCATTCCGTATTCCACTAAGGCAAATTATGGAAGGTGAAAAAGTCATGTTTCACACGTTTCATTTTTTATTTCAGTTCCGCCTTCTGCCTTTGCAGAATGCAGGATGCGAAATTTTAATAATTTTTCCTTGGTTAATACTTTTGGTTTCACCTTCCTCCTTCCACGTTTGTGTCAAAGGCGGATTACGGAAGGCAGAAACCATAAAATCCAAAGCTTTCTGACTTTTTCACTCCCTCATTTTGGTTTCCCGCCTTGATCTTAGCCATCCATTTACGCCAGATCTATGACCTAGATATTTTTTTCCATTGAATTTTGGGTTATTTAATCTGTTTGAATTTATGAAATATTCACCATTTCACTTGTATTTTTACTGCATTTGGAGATTTTACTACAGATTTTTCTCACTCGAGCTTACGAATTATCTGATCCTCAAGATTCCTAGAGGTAAGTGCTTGTCCTTCATGACCATTTTTTTTGTTATTTCCAAACTATAGTAGGTTGTTTAACCATGGTTTCTAAATTTCAATCAAAAGTTGCTTCCATGATGTCTAGAAACACCAAGTCGAAAATTGCTCTACAAGAGAAAAACAAAAAATACCCCAATGTCGGGATATTCACTAATACCTGTGGGCATGTTTTCGAAACCGTTCACTTGGAAAGGTCGAGGATTTACTCCATTTTTTAGAATGACGATTTTTCCACAATTCCCCATGACCAGCCTGCATACACAAAAATTAGGAGTTCTCAGCTCCATTACATTGATGCTCAACCTCCTTTTATTCTCTACACGGACCTAGTTAAGTGGTCATTGGATAAGGCAAAACCTAAGGAATGCTCCTTCGATGACCATGTTCATACCCCAGTGGAATCTTTCCATCTTGATGTCTTTTCCAGGGATTATGCACTTAGACCTCCTCGACATCTTTTGAGCTCTAAATTTCTCGATGAGGCCATGTCCTGATTTGACCTTAAGGAAGTGGTAAGATCGTAGATGGAAAACCCAACTGAATACGTTCCCAAGCCAACCAATTCTTACCCTATTTCTTGGTTTAGGGAACCCTTTTCATTGCTTACGACCATGTTCTGTCGGTTGTATGGATTGCCAAACTGTTCAATGTTCAAAGCTGAATGGGTTCCTGTAGCCAACCATATACTACTTACAGGTGAATTTTTTAATTGGGAACATATTTTGTCTATGAATATGAAGGAAGAAGTTGAGAAATATCAGAAGGCTCCATCAATAAGGAAGCTGACATTCTATATGTCAAGATATGCTATGGATTTGTTTTGCGCCACTTCTTATTTTCTGGCACTAGGTTTGAATTGGAGCAAACATTTTCCACTAGTACATATCTATTCCTCAGATATGTGGGAGGACAAATTCGTTCCACGAATTTATGATATTTGTGACCTAATTCTAGGGTCAATGTACCAAAATATATTCAAGGCATGTGCTCCAACATTTCCTAAGAGATCCAGAACATCGATCGCTTTACATGGTGATTGGTATGTCAGACAGTATTTATCCTACATTCAAATTTGGGAAAGCAATGCAGCCCAGCTACTTCCTAGAATAGTCCTAGATCGAATGGTGTTACAGGAGGTAGCATATTAGACTGTGATCGATGGGTTTTTTCCTAAACTTGCATGGTCCAAAAGAAAGGCTTGACCCAAATTTCCTTTAAACCTAGATTCTCTCATTATGAAAACTTCCACCCATGCAATGGTCATGGGTAAATAAATTTATAGTATGAACCCGGGGTAAGCACCCAAGAGGATGCATGACCTTAAATCATATATTCCTAGCCTCTTTGTGCATGAGCATGATAGGTTTCAATATTCTCATCATGATGAACCTGATGACTCAATCTACAGAGGAGCTATTGACTTCCAAGAGAAATTTAGTAATATTTCTAACCCAAATGTTAAAGCTCATGTCTTCAAATCACCAAAAGGATCTCAAGGATTTCGTCCTCCATTACAGACAGGTAAAGCTGGTAATAGAGGAGAACCTTTTGAGGCAGAATATGGAAAAAGAGGCAAAAGAGAAAGCAACAAGCTATTCTTTTTCCCTTGATATTGCATCAAAAGACAAAGGTAAGGATTTTTTGGAAAGTAACGCAAGAAGTCCGCCTTCTCAGATGATAGAGACCATGCACAAAGGGGAAGGTTTGAATAAAAATATTGAAAAGCTTAGCTCACAGTTGAAGAAACAAACATAAGAAGTTGAATCTCAGTATAAGAAGTAGAAGAATCAACTTGTTCTTGAACAGGTATAGGTACAACAAGTGTTGGTTCCATATCCACAGCCGATGCCTTAGGAAGTTCCTAGGGAAGAAAAATCATTGCCACCAGTCCAACTTGCTCCACAAGAACAAGTGCCTATGCAGCATCCTCTAATTCAGCAAGTAGAAACTCCACCTCAGGATGATATTGAAATTCATGAAAGACATAGTGATTTGGAGGAAGAAAGTGGCCCTTCTTCTTTCCTTGTTAATATACTTACGTCCATGAAATCTTCCATCCCCAACACCCAGATGTCTGAAAATGTTTTTGATTCATCAATTTCTCAATATATTTTTTTTTGGAATTAAATTTATCCCCAATTCTTGAGGTTACCACCAACACTCCTTCAGTACTAATTGATGTACCTAGATCTACCTCTCCTCTTACTTCAGCTATTCCTTCGACCCCCTTAGCACCTCACACTACCCCAACATCCCCACATTTTCATTTTCCCCAATTAGACATTCCTTCCATAGCTTCCCCCCAAATTGATACACTTATCCTCACTTCTTCCTCATCCCTTGCACCTATTTTCCCTACCTCTCCTATGATCATTTCACCTATCAGTGTGGAAATTTCCATTTCCCAATCTCAACCTGATCCCCTGGCCACTCCTCAACAAGAAACCATCTCAAATTCAGAAGAGATGGAAAAATTTCATGAGGATGTTGTAGTATCCCTGAGAAAATATTTTTGGAGAAAAAAATATAAAGCGGTGATGAAAAAGGGAATCAAGAGGACAAGGGAAGGGACACTTAAATAGGTTCCTACTCTCAACCAATTTATTTGGAAGTTGGATTCCCTTGATATCAAGAAAGGGGATTTAAATACAACAACTTCCATGGGGGATTTTGCAGGATCCAACTTAGATTCAAATTCACAGCTGAATAAGGACCTTATGGATAAATAATAAGATTCGCAGAAGACCAAACAAGACTTAGTAGCAGCTAAGGCACATCACAAACAAGAGATATAACTTCTTAGGCAAGAACATGAATACAAGTTGAAGCAATTACATAAGAAGAATGATTATCTCAAGTAGCAGTTTGAGAAGTCAAATGTTCTTAATCAATAATATGTAGATAGGATTGCTACCCTCGAGAAACAACTCAAGGAATCTCCGCTAGTTTCAGCTGCTTCTTATTTCTCCAAAATTACAATAGAAGAGTTTAAGCAACTATACTGCAAGGTCCATGATGAATTATATCAGTCCATGGCCAATTTGTATAGAGGTTTCAACAAAATACATGAGCTATATAATATGTTTAAGCATTGATCTAATATCCCGCAAGATCATAATACTCGTAGGAGAGTAGCATCCAAGACCTTCGACAATGTACTAGATTGGCAGAAGAAAATAAAAGACAGACGTCATGATTTTCCACTCATGGATAAAATTTAGACCAAGAAGACTGAAGCAACGATTGAGACTTGGGAAAGCATATGCGATGCAGTGGAATCCATCATCAAAGATGGACAAATGACATGCAAATGAAGATGGTTTTCTACTGAAAGTTTGCTTGTTTGTTTGGACATGCCATCTTTGGATTCGATTGATTAGGAACTTCCCCCAAAGATGAAATTGGAAGAAATAAAAAGAAATTTCTCTACAGCAAGGAGAATATCCAGGAGATCACCCAAATTAATATGCAGGAAATCAATAGATGGATCAAGATACCCCATGCTATGATGGTGAGAATACAGGTGTACCTTCGAGAGTGGAATAAGTTCAAAAAGAGGGATATTTAATCCCAAATATGCAAAAAATAAGTACACTTGGAACATGCCAAGTATCAAGACATAGAGGATCTGATGTACCTAGATTCCAAGTGGCGCTCCTCCCTTGGAAAGCCATGCAACCAAATTATCTTGTAACCCCACATCTTGGGAAATTGCCTTTTTTTTGTAAATTTTGTAATATTATTTAAAGGGAGGGTATTTCCCAAGTAGGGAAGGGGAACTAAGGAGATTAATCCTAGGAGCTATACATGAGAACATACTTCTAAGTTCATAACAGGAAAGCTTGTGATTTTGTACTTTGTAATTTTTTGCAAGTGAATAAAATTACATTGTCATTTTATGCTATGTTCTATGGTTATTCATTAAATGTATTTTATAAATTTTAGTCTTTCTTCCATCTATCTCGCATACTGATGATTAGTTGTTTATCTGTTGATGTGTTGGTTCACGTATTGATTTTTCCTTACGATATTAACACATTGAATGTGCATTGAATGAATGTTTTTATTTGATTCATGTGATTTATTTCACAGCTGATGATTAGTCATTAATATCTGATACTGATTTGTTACTTAGTATTACCTCTTGGACATGTCGTACATCTATAACATTTTGGATAAAGCTTTGCAATGTTATTTGCTTAGATTTATTTTAAATTTATTAAGAATATTGATCTTGATTTAAATTTTTGTACGTTAATTAATTAGTGTTAGAATAGTAATCCATCCTTGGTACCTTGGTTTATACATTAGTCAATTTCATTTGCTTCTAAGCATTAAATTTCTATGGTTTAGACTTAGGGAATTTGATCTACGAGGTGAAATGGTTATTTTTTAGACCATTCACACATGCACCAACGCTATAGTTGGTCAACCCAACACATGTTCACCCTCATTTATTGTCTTGGATCCATATCTCCTTGAATTGGGGAAACTGGGTTTGACTAGGGGCATTAATGATGTATTTTTTCATATTTGTCTCTCCTAAGAGCATTTATTGTCACATTGAGCCTCCCACACACCTCTTTTTTCTCACACACGCATGCCTTTGAGTCATTATTTCCTAGCACACTTCATCAACATTCACATGAGGATTCGTGACTGTTTGGGCTGAGTTGGAGCTTGATTGGTTCACCTAGGGGGGATTGAGGTAAATTTTTGTCATGTTACAAGTATACTCAGATTTGGATTATTAAGACTCAAGAATTGATCCTAGTGTAATATATACCTTATCTAAACACATTTAGATGTTATTCAGTTCAATAATATCCACTTTGTGTATGTAAATTTTGTTCCTCTTTCAATATTTTTGCTGGTTTTTGCAAAGTAATTTGAATTGTGAGAGTCTCTTGCGATCCTAGATATTGTTGTAGATCAAATTGTCACATGGTATTTGAGATGATTGGAGTTTCAGACCAATATTGAGTGTTTGAGCTGCACATTGAAATATTTCTAGATAAATTTGAGTGTTTTGCATGTACTTTCAACAAAATCTCACCACTACCGCAAGAAGAGATGGATCCAAACTACATATTACTAAATCCATTCAATTACTTAGAATGGAATGCTGATATGGTCATGCAACTGATATCTAAGGGTCTATATAGGGTCACAATGGGTACAAAAGTGGAGCGAAATTCTGAAGTAGAGAAGTTGAAATACTTCAATAGACTTGATGAGGAATTTGGATTGATGTGTCTAAGAATTTCAAGAGATATCCTATTTCATGTTGAAATTTTGACCACCCCAAATGATGTCTGGTGGAAGCTTGAATCTGTCTTTGGGAAAATTGATGATTTGAGGTGACATCAATTTGAAAATGAGCTCATCACCCTTAGCCCAACACATTTTGACACCATCTAGGAGTTCTTCACCAAAGTTAAGCCTCTATAAATTCAACTCGGGCAATGTGGAATTGAGAAGAAGGATGAACAACTAGTAATGTCAATTATTTTGAAGTTGGGGCCAGAATACTTAGTGTTTGTTAGCACATTCCTTTCTGGAAGGATAACCATTTGAAATTGGGAAATGCCAAAAATAGCAATATTTATGGAGTCCTTGACCCAAGAGTAGGACAAGCTAGTTCATATGGGAACCATAAAAACATGAAAGGATCAAGAAATTTTTGCTAGTGTTTCAAATGACTCCAAAGTCATGTAGAAATCCAAGAATTCGAAACAACCAGAGAAGAGGGAGTAAGACAGACCCAAGAATCTTGACAGGGGTTCAAATCCTTGAAAGGACAAGGACATGAAGGGCAAGGAAAAACCAAATGCACCTATTTATACAAGAGATGGAATCCAAAGAAATCCTACATGAATAATACCATTAACATGATGGAACAAATACTGGAGAAAAACAACATTCCAGTCCCAGATGGTGCAAGGAAGAAAGATGGCATCCCAGGTTCCGACAATAGGAGAAAGTTAGAAACACCATGCTTTGGTTGCAGGTTCTTCTGATCCCTCCACCTTCATGATTTATTTGGGATAATCTAGGGATATAGCCTCTATCAGAGAGCTATTAAATTCCATCCATTTGAATAATATCCTAGTTGTTCAAATAGGAGATGGCTCTAAGATCCAGACCAAGGGAATTCACAAGATCGACCTTGACCATGGATATTTCAATGATGTCCTCTATGTACCAGATTTGGAAGCCAATTTTATGTTAGTATACAAAATGACACATACTGGAGAAGCCAAGAGAGTAACATTTACTCTGAATGTGGTAGAGATAGCATAAATCTCCTCAAACAAAGTTGTGGCATTGGGGAATGCAGATCACCAAGCTAGAATGTATAAATTTTCCAATTTTCTTCTAAATTCCAGAGGGAAAGTGCTTCTATCTCATGCCAATGCAACCTCCAAGATATGGCATGCGATATTTGGACACATGAAATACAAATACATTCAAGCACTCAATAAGGATGAGATGGTATAAGGGCTTCCTCCTATGAAATTCTCCAATGGTGCATGCATTGGTTGTGTAGTGGGAAAGCATCCAGAGTGTAGCTATGAAAAGGGAAAGGAAAGGATACCTACACATACACTTGGATTGGTACATCCATATCTCATTGGTCCTCTTACCACTCTCTCCTATGGAGTATCAAGGTATGTTATCACTTTCATAGATGATTACTCAAGGTTATGTTGGGTGTACTTCCTTATGCTAAAATCTGAAGTCTTTGGGACCTTGAAGATTTGGAAGGCCCTAGTTGAGAAAAAAAGTGGGAAAAATATTAAAATAATTGGGAATGATAATGGTAAAGAGTATGTCAATAAGAATTTGCAGAACCTATTTGAGGAATGTGGCATCCAAATGTAGCATTCGGTCCCCTACACACCTCAGCGATATGGTGTGGTAGAGAGGAAAAATAGGGCTCTCAAAGAGATGGGTACATGCATGATTGAGGAAAATGAATTGAGTCCTAAGATATGGGATGAAGCCATAAATTGTGCTACATATATTTAGAACAGGGATTTACACAAATTAGTGAAAGATAAAACACCCTATGAGGCTTGGTTTGGTCACAAACCAAACATCTCATAGAGTCAGGATTTTTTGCTCAAGGGTATGGGCTCGAATTCCATCAGAAAAGAGGAAGGAATTGCAGCCATAGAGAAAATAATGTATCATGGTAGGTTATGGTGAATACAGAAGGGGTTATAATATCTTTGATACATCCACACACAAAACTTTCAGTGAGAGAAGTGTGCAATTCAAGGAGGAGATTATACCAGATTTTGAACTAGCACCAAGGGAAGGCTCTTCTCCCCAACACCATGATGATGTAAGTGATGAATCCACCTCTTATTTTTCTGATATTTATGATAATGACCTGGATTAATATTATATTTCTGTACATTACTCACCTTCAAGGCCCAAGTGGGATGAGAAAACCATACAAGCTATCGGGGATCTACCAGGCAATCCTCTAGATCCTAGGAAAACAAAATCACAATTTCAAAATGCTTCTTATGCAAGTGAAATTGATCTTTCTGAGAACTATTATATGATGATTGGATATGATCCACAGTCATATCAGGAAGCATGTAATGAACCAAGGTGGAAATCATCCATGCAAGCCGAATTCAATTCTCTCCAAGAGAATGAGACTTGGGAATTGGTTCCCTTGCCTCCCAAGAGGAAGCTTGTGCATTGTAAGTGGGTCTACCTGACCAAAATTGATGCATTTGGTTATGATATAAGTATAAGGACAAATTAGTTTCCAAATTATTTTCTCAAGTCCAAGGAGTGAACTATACCGAGACCTTTGCACTAGTTGCAAAGATGGATTCAATCAGGATAGTTTTAGCTATTGTTGCTAGTAATTGTTGGGAGGCTCACAACATGGATTTCAAGAGTGCATTCCTCCATGAAATATACATGCACCAACCTGAAGGTTTCCAATAGGATCCTTCCCTTGTTTTCAGGTTGAAGAAGTCACTCTATGGCCTCAAGCAATCCCTAAGGGCTTGGTATGCCAAAATGAACATTTTTTTTCTCTCAATTGGTTTCATTCGATGAAAGTCTGATCTTAATGTGTATTTGCAGAAAAATGATGATCTATTGTAGGTTATTGTACTGTATGTTTATGACCTCTTAATGGCAGGGATATGCACCAAACAAATTGGATCAATTAAGGCATCTCTACATAGTGAGTTTGCAATGACTAATCTAGGATTTCTAAAACAATTTCTTGGATTGGAAATTGAGAAATCAGAAAGAGGAGTCATGCTTAGACAACATAAGTATGCTTTATTCCTGATAATAAAGTTTAAAATGGATGATTTTAAGGCATCCAAGTTCCCATTTCTTTTTGGCATAAAACTAGGTGAATTTGGTGATTCTCCTTTGGTAGATTACTCATTGTACAGGAAGCTAGCTGGTAGTTTGCTGTATCTTACACATAGAATACCAGATTTAGCATATGGTGTTAGTGATGTAGCAAGATATATGAAACATCCACATGAGATCCATTGGAAGGAAACCAAAAATATCCTTCAGTATGTTCAAGGAACCAAGAGTTTCATGTTACACTATGCAACTAGTTCTCCACTAGAACTAGTAGGATGTTATGATTCGGATTGGGTTGAAGATCCCAGGTAGTTTTTTTTTATGCTTGCTGATGGTCCCATTTTCTGTTCAAGTAAGAAGCAACACACAATTTCTCTTTCTTCATCTAAGGACGAATACAGGGGAGGAGTGAATGCAGCCACACAATGTGTGTGGTTGAAAGGCATTCTTCGGGAGCTTGGTATTGCACTTGATTAACCCACTATAATTTGGTGTGACAATCAATGTACCATAAATATTTCTACAAATTGAGTATAGAGGAACAAGAACATAGAGATACATATGGACTACATTCAGGCTTAGTGCATGATCAGGTGATTGCCTTTTAGTATTTCCCATCCACCGAGCAAACTGCTGATATATTCACCAAGAGTTTTACTGAGAATACCTTCACTTACTTGAGATAATTGGTTGTATTGAGTGATGGATGGTGATGGTTTCCATTCACCTTCATATTTTCAGCCCCATGTCTATTTTTGAGGATAGGTTTTTTCCCATGTGGTTTACCTCTTTTCCTTATTTTTCATGGACAAATAAATTTATGTTGTATGGGGTGACTTGATCCTTTGTTTGCAAGGCCTCCATAATATTTTGGTTAAGTTGTAATAACTCATGGTTAAGGGGGGCTGTTATAAAAATAATACATACTTATTACCTTGGTTTATACCTTAGTCAATTTCATTTTCTTCTAAGCATTAAATTGCTATGGTTTAGACTTACGGAGTTTGATCTAGCTCGACGAGATTAGAGTGGGAATGATAGATGAGTTTAGGAAGCCAAAGTTTGAATCAAAGTGCATTACTGAGATTAAATAAATTAACAAGCTACTGACAGAGTCTGTCTAGGAATTTGACCAGAGAATTAAGACATTAATGACCAAAGTAAGCTTTCAAATGTCGGACGTTCAACATAAGGAGTGGTTCATTACTGCCTTGTTGCCACACATCTGAACCCTATTGATGCAACAAAATATTGTGTCATAGAAATATTCTCTAGAGATAGAAATGAAGCTAGAATCCTCACTGATTGGAGGCAACGAAAAATGAATGATGCAAATTTAGTCATAGTTGGCCAACCTTACGGTGCAACTCTAGGAAATTAAGAGAGGAAAGTAAGTTCAAGAAGAATTATGGTGTACAAGACGCCAAATAGAAGGAAACCATAAAGATAATTTCTTAGCACACATGAACTACGTCGTAGCAGGAGTGCCAAACTCAATAAACACCCAAGGGATTCCTTGGTGTAGAATATACCAGAATAGGGGACATAAGTCCAAAGAATGTCTATATTTAGAGAAGATTGTAAGTGTACCAGCTAGTCTGTAATGTAAATTTTGTAAATCAGTAGGCCATGATGAAAAAGACTACATAACACTTCAACTGCTGCAAGAAAAGACGATAGATACCTACTTGATGAAAAATTATGAGCAGACGCAAGTTGAAGGAGCACAACCTCAATATCATCCTGCTCAATATCCACCACCACAATATCAACAAAATCAATATCCATAGCAACAACAATACCCTCAACAAAGGGGGGGTGGAAATTTTCGAGGCTAAGGACAACAACAAGGAGGAGGAGGATTTGGTCATGGAAGAGGCCAAGTCATATGTTATAACTATGGGAATACATGACATTTTTCCTGATATTTACAAAGTCCTGCAAAACCATGTACATATTGTAAAGGATTTGATTGCACTGTTAAACAGTATCCACAACTAATTGCAAAATTGCAGGATCGAACTGTCGTAAATCCCAATTCTATGTAGAATCAGAATCAGAACCCCAACCAGAACATTTAGATGATTTTTTTCTAGCCGAGTGAACCTCACATCTCTTTGGTTACAATAGGAGGTGATACGACAGGTGCAAACCAGAATACACAACAAGGATAACCACAGGTGAGACCCATGACATAGAAGAAATCCTCGCTAGATTTCTAGATGGAGAAAGAAGTCTTCTTGGATGTACGACCAGAGTTTATCGATGCTAATCAACCGTTGACATCTGGACAAGTCAAGAGCATGCTTGAACAATTTGAATAGTCGCTCAGGAAGAAACCAATGAAAAATATTAGTAAGCATAAATAGTTTTTCAAAAGTTGTTTTGCACTAATCAATGATAAAGATGTTGTCACAGAACTGAAAACATTGATAGAAGTAACTCTAGATGACCCACGACCTGAAAAAAGACATAACCATATCAGGAAGAGACTAAAAATAGGTTAAGAATTGCAAATGAATACGTAGATAGGAGACTACGATAAGGAATATATCATATTATATTTGGGCTAGGATATTAACATATTGAAAATACAAACATGGGAGAGCATGAATAAACTGATATTGGACTGGTCTCCTATTCAACTAAGTCTTATGAACTAACTAAAGGTTCTACCAATTGGTAGACTAACTCAAGTGCTTGTAGAAGTCGAAGGTTTAAAAACATATGCAGAGCTCGAAGTAATCGAAATTGTTGATGACACAAATCCATACCTTGCACTTATGGGAATTGATTGGCTGATAGACAACCAAAACATTATAAATTTTAAGAAAATTATCTTATCATTTGAATATTCTAAGCTAAGGGTGGTCACGCCGATCGATCCACTTGAAGGGAAGAGATATGTTGAGCCAGTAAATAGTGAAGGTTGAGGAAATTACCTAGATCACTTGTATAATATCATGTCTTCAAGAGAATATTATATAAATCCAATAGCTAATGGAAAAATTAGTTGGCGAAGTGTAATTTCTTGCACATCCAATTCAGGTGATGCCCTAGAAAATTGGAAGAACATGCTACATGAAGTCTCCATGAGAAGATGTGCAATAATCACAAGATCTGTCTGAAAAGTAGAATCCGAAGCAAGAGAGGTTTCTACATATGAATGATTACCCAACCTTGAGTATTTTCTTGTGGAGTTTGAAGAAAAAGTTACAGAATCATAGGGATTGTATGCCTTGGACTTTGTGCTGAAATCTACACCTGCTAGATGGTGGGGAACACATAAACAATCTATCTCTGAGTGTCCAAAGTGTAAATTATTACTAGAGATTATATTTGGGGAAGAGATTGGATATTCTGATCAAAAGTATATAGGGCTAACAAATCCTATGGAGCATATTGAGCAATGTCATAGGACATGGCAGAAATATCCGCGACAGGAGTGGGCTCATCGATTCATGCACACATTGGAAATGGTACCAATAAATTGGTATACAATAGTGAAGCTGCGAAGAGTAACTATTGAATGGGACTATTTAGTTACAATATTCACCCATACATTTGAATTCATAAGTGAACATTCGACAATTGATGTTTTGCTATAGAAAATGAAGGAAAATATATTTGAAGAAATACCAGTCGTAGCCACAAAATTCCATCAATGCGCCATGACGGTACACCACTGGATGGAATGTTACAATATTACAGGAGAATCAAATGATGATGATTCGCTTGAGATACACATACATGATTCAGAAGGTATGCTTGCAATGGAAGAAGTTGATATGTCTAGTGAGCAATTCCTAAGTCTACTCAACATCAAGAAAGTAAATATTGGGTCGTATGAAAACCCAAAGTTTGTTAATATTGGAGACTACTGGGATGAGGAGACTGTGGGAAAGATCACTGACTTACTCCATGAATTTTAGGATTCATTCCCTACCAAATTTTCCAAGATGAAAGGAATAGTCCGAAACCTTGATGAAATGAAGATACCTTTGAGGCTTGACACAAAGCCGGTTAAACAACATCCGTACCGGTTAAAACCGCGCTACAAAGAAAAATTTAAAGTTGAAATTGAACAAATGCTAGACGAAGGTGTGATAGAACCTATAGAAGAATCATAATGGGTTTGTCCAATTGTAGTGCAAGACAAGAAAACTTTAGGTGAAGTGAGAATTTGTGTTCACTCGAGGAAATTAAATGATGCTTGTTTGCATGATCCATTTTCACCTCCATTCAGAGATGAAGTGTTGGAGAATGTTGAAGGACAAGAGATGTACTGATTCACCGATGGATTCTAGGGATTCCATTAAAATAAGAATTGCAAAGGGAAACCAAAAAATGAACACCTTTGTGACGGAGTGGGGATGCTACCAGTACACTGTAATTCCCTTTGGAATCAAGAATTCACCTGCAATTTTTTCTAGAATAGTAGTTATTTCTTTTAAATATTTTATACATAAATTTCTTGAACTATACTTTGACGACTGGATAGTATTTGGTCTGGTAAAATATCACATAGAGAGCCTTAGAACGATGCTGGAACGATGCCGCAAGTATCAAATTAACCTAAATTTGAAAAAGTGTATTTTTTTGCACATTTTGGAGCTCTATTAAGCGATGTCATCTGTCGTGATAGAATTTTGGTTAATCCATCCAATATTTCCACCACCTACCACAATTAAGCAGTTAAGAGAAAAATTAGGACATACGGGATGCTACAGGAAGTTTATCAAGGGATATGTGGAGGTGACTGCCCCGATGGAGAGACTGCTAAGAAAAGGCACTAAGTTTTAGTGGACAGATGAATGTCAAAAGAGTCTAGACAAGCTGAAGAACAATATGGCTACTGCGCCAATACTTGTATTTCTATACTGATAAAAAGAGTTCCATGTTCATGTCAACGCATCATCTGTTGTGCTCGAAGTGGTCCTGACGCATCCAAGTGAAGGATTGATTGATCACCCCATCTCCTTTTCCAGCATAAAGTTATAAACTATAGATAAAAATTAAACCATGTCGAAGAGAGAAGGGCTAGCAATGGTATATGCGCTACATAAATTTATTAATTAAAACTCTTTACTGGGTGGACATTACAAGATGTAAATTGACCATTCTACGCTGAAATATTTGGTCAATAAGCCAGTGTTGCGAGGTAGATATACCGGTGGATTCTCCTCTTCTAGGAATTTAATTTCAAGATAATTGTTAAACCTGGTTGGTTGAATTTGGGACCAAACCACATGTTAAGGATTGAAAGTGGAGAAGAACCTACTAGTCTAGAATATAATATTCTTGATGCGAAACTATTTGCGATAATGTGTTTGATGATCAATATAAATATATCATACATTTTCTAAGTGCGGGTTATGCACCAACTAAGTTTACCATGACACAGAAGAAATAGTTGGTGGTGTGAGCTGCAAATTTCCAGTTGATTGCTGGACACTTGTATAAATTGGGTCCAGATGAAATAATTCCACGTTGTGTCTTGGAACATGAGAGACCGATGATATTAAGTGAAGCACATGTTGGTGTATAAGGAGGACACTATGCAGGAAAAGCGATAAAGCAAAAGATATTACAGGCAATTTTATGGTGGCCCACCATGCATGTAGATGCTCTGGATTATTATCACGGTTGTGATATCTATCAAAGAATGGGGAAGTCATCCCGAAGAGGTGAAATTCCATTAGTGTCTCATATAACATTACAGGAATTTGATAAATGGGATGTTGACTTTGTAGGACCTATCAGTCCAGCACGCAAGTGCATAGGATAAAGGTATATTATCATTGCGAATGATTACCTAACCGGATGGTCAGAAGCTACGCGAGTAAAGGATTGTACTGTTGCTACAACTGCGAAGTTCTTATTTGAAAACGTTGTGACAAGGTGTAGTCGCCCAAATATTTTGATCAGCGATCAAGGTACGTATTGTGTTAATCATTTAATTGAAGAACCGACTGGTGAATTCCATATACAACATAGAAGAACAAATCCATATCTCTCTCAAGCAAATGGAGGTGTCGAAGCATTTAACAAGATTCTAGAAAATTCACTAACAAAGGTCTGCGATGCATGAAGGGAGTTGACAGGTCATACACCATTCAGGTTGGTATATGGACAAGAAGCTGTCATGCCTAAGGAATACATTGTACCAAGTTTAAGAGTTGTTGCGATTGCTGAAATGAAAGATGTTGATGTTGTGGAGGAGATATTACCTCAACTAATGCACTTGGAGGAAGAACGCTTTGTTGCACGATTTCAGTAGAACATAGAAAAGAAAAGGAAAAAAACATGGCACAATAGACACATTAAGAGAAATCATTTTGAATTTCTAGGCCTTATTCTTATGTACGATAGTAAATTCTTCAAGCATCCAGGAAAGATGAAAACACATTGGTTATAACCGTATGTCGTTAAGGAAATCACTGATGGAGCAGTGAAGTTAGAGAAATTAGATGGGACAGAGGTAAGANGAGAGAGAGAGAGAGAGAGAGAGAGAGAGAGAGAGAACAAACGAAATAATTTTGCAAGTCACAAGGAGAGAAATGAGAAACTTAAGGAGCTGGAAATTATGTGACGTTGGCACAATAATGAAGAAACTTGCTGAAAAGATGGTTGTTAGTCATTAAATCCACAGATACCAAGAGAATTCGATGGTCACTCTATTCATAAGTATCATGACGTCACACCAAAAAGGGGAAGTGTAGTTGGTAGCATTAACATAATAACTTCGAAAGATGACTCACGTGATGGATCGTGTTGTCATTATACTACTCAATGATTGCACGTGTGAATATTTGATAGATTGAATTCCTGGAAAAGTCTTATACTATCCCTCTCTTGCAAATTAAGTCTCATATAATTCCACAATGAGATACTATTTTAAGCACCCAGAGCTGAAGTAAAATTGTAGGAGAAATATGGTGACTATGAAATTTAGTGCTAGTGCCCCTAGGGGATCCATGATTGAAGTTGTTATAGCTGTTATGGTTGAGGGAAATGTAGTTGAATATGTTCCACCACATCCAGGGAGTCGATTGGAAATTGAGCTAATTCCAGTCCTCCTTGCACTAACGGTACAAACCATCGTAGTGGGGTTGGAAATGAGGAAGTGTTCTGGTTCTCACAAGAGCAACATTGTCTCAACATTGCTAAGAAAGAATGAAGAAGAGACTATTAGAATCGAAGGGCCAATGGACATCCCACCGAAGACTACAGATAAAACTATGGAACTAATCGCTACAATGCATAGTATCCATTGCTATAACTCATCGGTCTCACAATCATCTCTGCAAAACGCTGAAAACATAAGGGGTGATGATGTTTGCAAGGAACATATGAATTGCATATTGCAATAAGGAAGGGTAATATGTCAATGAGATGGCATACTCTACTAGCAGTAGGGAAAAATAAATATCTTGATAATAAGTGGTCTTTCCAACTATTGTGATCTCTAAGGTGTATACCATTGTTGCATACTCAACCAGGATTGATAACAAGGAAAATTATGAAGAAGGGAAGCAAAAACCTGGGATGAGTGCAAGCTAAAGCTAGAAATGAAAACAAGAAGAATCAATGATACTAATAAGTATCCCATCTCATCTGTCCTACTACTCTAAAACAATAACCTTATCTGATCGTAGAAAGAACAACAATAGTAGCAGAAACTAAAAGGAACATACACAAAATAAGGTACATCAGAAGGTGCATGACACAGAGGCATCAATAGAAAAGATAATGTCAAAACATGTCACTTTTGACCTTGTCGAACAATTGCAAAATACAGAGGAAGACATGCACGTAGAAGTAGAGATATTGGTGACAATCATGGAATATTTTTAGAGTAAAATCAGTGCAAGGAAAGACACGGAGGAATAGCTTCAAGTGGCTCAAGATGAGCCACAGGTGAGTGTTGGGGGCCTATTGGGCCTAGGGACAGAAAGGTACAATTCACTTAGAATTATTCCTAAGTATGGAGAAGAGCTAAAGAAGAAGAATAAGGAGCTCTGACAGAAGGAAATAAGAGAAAGGAAGTTGTGACAGAAGCAGTGAAAGGAAGGAAGAAGAAGATGAAGAGGCACAACAGAAGATGAATATGCACTAGAAGAGGAAGTCGTGATAGAAGGAAGGAGTACGATAAGGGAAGGTGCAACCAAATAATAGTATCATAACGCAGGCAAGTAGCATAACGACTGGAAAATGACAGTAAGGTGTAACGCTCAGAAAGTGGCATGCCTTAAAAATCATGGGTACAATTTCAGCCATAGCTGGTAGAAGCCACACTTATGAAGGTATCTTTGTAATTAAGGCTGTTAATGCTAGAATGATAGGAAGCTGGTTGAGAAAAATATAGAAAACGAGTCTGTAACAATTCTATAATGAGTCTGTAATGAGTCTATAATGAGTATGTAATGGGTCTATAAAATAAGGAGCCCAAGTTATACGTGGGTTAGACTCTCATTAGCTTCTCGGTTTTTGGATTTGTATTTTTTCTGTTAGTATTGCGAAGTGCGTATGAGTTGAAGAATCAATAACTGAGTGCGCAGAAGAGTAGGAGAGGTTGAGTCGATCCAGGATGTGTGCGGATCATTAGTAAAACTAAGTAGGAAGAGAGCATAGAGAAGATCAAAGAGAATGAGAAGAAGGAATATTTTTTAAAGATAGAGGAGAATATATGGAACAGAGTCTGCATCTTAGTGCGTAGATGAAAAGTTCATATATTTCCTCATGCCAGATGAAGAGAACCTTTGTGGTTTTTTCCCAGATGGGCTTCCATGTTATATTTTGTGTATGTGTGAAAGTTGAATGTGTTTGAATTACTTGTGTAATTGTTGCATTGAATGGATGATTATAGATTTTCTTATAAATGAATATATGTATATTAGTCGCATTGTATCAGTTGAATACGATCATGCAACACACATATTGTTGATATAATAAGTTGCATAAGAGAAGTTGGGTCATGGTCTAATTGTTCACAGTGCACATAAATAATCCACCCACAGATTTCATTGAGATCCTTGGTAAGGGGAAAGGTACCAGAAATCCCCCACCCAACTGCAGAAATGTGGTTTTGGAAGTTACCCATCAAGAGAGATATCTCGAGTGAGACTGCATCTACATTGCAAGTGCTGCCAACTAATCTCTTCTCTGTTGAGCCAATATCTTGGGCTTTGTTGTGCTGATCATAATGGACTGAACCTCGACCAGGAAACTTCGAGGAGTGAGAAAAACCAACAAATACCTTTAGATATCCCTAAGTTTGATGGAAAACAGGGAGATGATCCCATCAACAACATTATTTCTTTCTATTTATGGTGTTCCTCTAACAACATACTGCAATATTCATTCTGCCTACATCTCTTCCAAAGAACCCTAACTAGTGTAGCTGCAAAATGGTATGTCAGTTTGGTAACCACCTTGCATGACACATGTGAGACTAATGCCACATCATTTGTATCTTATTTTTAGTTTCCTATAATACTTTATATTGGGGTCAAGATTCTCACCGATTTTCAACAAAACGAAACAACACTTAATGCAAATCATATCCACAAATGGAGTTGACACCACACGTATGAAAAATCGACATCCAAGATCAGTTCCTCTTGGATTGGTTCTTCAAAACGATCTAACCAACTATTACAAAGGATGTGTCTACCTCCATGCCACAAATTGAGGAAGAATCTATTCTCAAACCCCAATAATTTGACCTTATATATTCCCAATCATGGTTTTTGTACACTATATTACTAGATTCCCCTCAACATAGATTATTAGATCCTCCCATAATAGGGATGTCACATTCCATGGATGGTTTTATTGGGTCCATTTCTTTTCAAAGTAAGGTTCCCTCGCAAACAAATCTTACACCAACAACACTGGTGATGCAGTACCCACCCCATCATGTCAGCTCCCACTCCTACTACACCAAATCATTCATTTGGAATATTAGTATGGACCATAAAACATGTATATCCAAGTACTAGACAAGTACAAATGATTCCTCAACCGCCAATGACACCACCTCAATCGACATCCACATCATATGTGGCACAACTTACTTATGTCTAATGCCGCTAATATAATCCCTATTACCCATATCAATGTCTTCCCAGTATGGCACCCGTGCCTCATATGGGAGTCATCTTTGTTCAACCCTCTATGCAACAACAAACTTAAAAATTTGAGAAGATGAATATTTCCAATCCCCTAAATCCATAGAATCAGGGGAAGAATGAAGGGAAGAATAGGAATCTTGAATAACAAGGATAAGAGGGAAACCAAACCCCCCTACAAAACCAAAACCAGTGTAACCAATCCTAACAAGGGGAAAATCCCTCGAAATAAGAGAAGAACACTAATTTTGGGATAAATTTCCCTTGTGCTATATGTGGTGAGTATGGTCACTACACTCACCATTGTCTATGTATCCCTTACTGCAAAAAGATATTGGGAGCATAGTAGCTGACACCTATAAACCCTCCTTAAGCGCCTCCTGCACAACAACCATAAAAAGTTGGTTTGCAACAACCCCTTTCCAATAAAGCGGTGTTTATCCAATATGTAGACCTTCGTTCCCCAGGTGATGGATCATTTCAAAACATTCACATGAACCAAACATTAGTTAGCCTACGAAATTGCAATAAGGATTACACTAATGCTCAAACCTCACCCGTCCTTCAAGGAATTTGCATTCCCTTAGGAGGCCCTTTGTAGATCCCCTGGCATACCATAGAGGAAATTCCAAGGATAAATAAAGAACCATTAAGGCATACTCCTCATAATCCACACATGAAGGATGTACATAACTACAATAATGTGGACGATCTATCACAATCACCAACTTCCATGTCAACCCTATAGGTACTTCAATCATTCCCTTTTATATGAAAGGTGTTGCTAAATGCATTAGGTGTTGTCGACCCTTTCGATGCAAATCTCATGACCTTTGACCTCGAGAAGGGTGGACCATGACAACCCTCACCAGGCACATTTTAAGTGTTGATCACGGTTAAAAACATCATCGTCCATCAATACATCATCGATGCAAGCACATCCACAAGATGCATAATGTCTTCCTATGTGTGGAAAAAATGGTCTCTCCCATGTTAGAACCATCCTTTATCACTCTCCATGCATACGATGGTAGACCATCCCAACCATACGGCTTGTACCTCGAATGTCCCCATTGAGCTAAGTGGAAAATTGATCATGATTGATGTAGAAGTCATAAATGCTCAACTTGACTATAACATACTTTTGGAATGTATCTAGATGTATTCCATGAAGAAAATAATCTCTCTTGTTTTCTGCATCATGATGTTCCCATTCAATGGGAAATTTGTCACCTTTAACCAACTAAGTTATTATAATCCCAATGCTTCAACCAATCCTAAAAATATCTTTTCTACAGTCAATAATACCAACACTACACCTTATGTTGAGATTAGTCCAAGAGTTTACAAGGACTCTAACCTCCTAGGGGCGTATTCAGGCTCTCCACCTGTCATCCTCCCTCCAACAAAAAGTCTCATGCGTACCTTTTCTACCATTGAGAAAGAAGTGTCCACACTTGGGGCCTTATCCTCAAAAACCATTTCAAGCCATTATGTTGAGCAAATCCTGAACCCAATAGTGCCACCTATGTTCCATATACCATTTTTTTACTCCCCCCACATCAATATGAAAAACATAGTTCATGTCCTAGTTAACCCTCCCAGGACTCATGCTTGGTCTACTTGTATGGTACCTTACACCACAATTTCTAGAAATGGATTCAACACCTATACCCCATTATGATATGGTATCATTTCAATGAGTTACCACTCCAACTCTATCCACAGAAACTAACACCTCTATGACTCAACCACTACCAGCTATCACCAAACCACAAAATCGGGGAATTATTCAACCTAAGCCAATTACCCCACCAATGGGAGTACTACTCAACCCAATTTAAAAGCCCCCATCATAGCATACCATTCTCATGCATCGTCACCTGGAACAACCAAACCCAACATGAAGCATACCACTCAAAATATGATAAAAGCACCCATCATGCATGATACTCCCACCATGTGGGTTACACCCCCATGTGCTCTATGTGGACAACAAGGTCATGTAACAAAATTGTTCCCTACTTTGATGGATCTCAGAAATTTTCTAAATATACCTATTAGTGACACAATAGACCCCAAACTGAGACTAGGGTCACATCAAATTTATCAACCCCCAAATCCATGTCATTACACACCAATAAAGCGTGTTTGATTTTTTCTAAATTTGGGCATTATATGCACCATTTCCCCAATCTCCCTCAAGTTTAGAATGCATTGGAAACCATTAATATTACTCAACCATTGGAGGAGGAGACACCTAACCTCATGCATACGATCGCTACCTTTAGCAAGATTAAACGAACCTTCCCACCACCAATCAAAATCCCTCCTCACATGCTACTCGTCTATGGCAAGAGTGTAAGTTAATGTCCATACGTTTCAATGTCCAATGAGAGCTACCTAACATACCTTCAAAGACGAACAAAATCTCCTTGTAGATAACCTCATCCCTACGGGCGTAGTTCTATCAATTGCAGTAGAAGGAAATACCTCGACTGAAAGTAGCAATGAGGAAGACGTTCCCATGGTCTTCCTTTCATGACCACCCAACACCCCAAGCGCATGACCATCATTACTCCCAGAAAAAATTCCCCCTTCCTCTCCCATTCACGATGGAGAAATTTTCTTCTTTGACAATATTGACACTATTTCTCAACATTTTTCTTTGTATATGGAAAAGGTGTCCAAAATAAGAAATAGGAGTGTTTTTTACAGGTCCAAAATATTGAAGTGTATATGATTAATGTTAAAGGTGTTTTTCACTTGGAACATGAATGTGGCTCCTTTTGAAATTCACACAATTATGTGATAGGACCAAGGGTAGAAATGAAAAGCGCTTGCGGATAAGAATGCGATGAATGCACATGGCATGGGTCCCATATAAGATGTTAAGAGAGGGGCGATATGATCGGATGACAAAGAGTTGGTCAGGAAAATATCAATTATCGGTAGGTGATCCATATCACGGATCAATACGAGGGATAAATGTGACGAGGGATTAGAAACCTCCACCCACGTGGCATGATTTGGGGAGATCTGCTCGCGAAAGTGGTAAAGGCTGCATCCTCTAAAACCGGTCTCCTTGCATAATATAAAATATCATTGATCATTGTGAAAGGTTTTATTTTGTCACTGAATTGAGGAAAATTTGAGACGTTGACATTGCACAAGTCTGCGGTTCAGGTTGTTCAACCATAGGGTTTTCGCCACCTCTAGTTATAACACGTTATATCATACTAAGTTTATGCTATGGAAGAAGCTTCAAGTTCAAGTTCAATTTCCCTCTGAAGTTCCTCGATAGAAAATAGGAGGTTATAGTTGATAGAGAAGGAAATGCATTCGAATCAATTATGTCTTTGTGTAGCATTTCTCAGTCCAAAGAGACATTATGGAGTTTCAAGTCACAAGGAAGAGATGTTTTGAATGTGTGGAATTATTTTATGTATTATTTCCCTATCGAACAAACCTTGTATTACACATAATTTGTAGAATGGTATGTAAAACATTATTCTCCCACTGAGAGAGTAATTATGAACAAAAATTCTGCCATAATCCTTTGTCAGGATAATGCAAGAGTCATCTGCAAGGTTATGAATGTGCCCGATATTTTTCCTGTAAATACTAAAGCCCTTAGTGAAGAAACCTTGGTCTAAGTGTATAGGGAATGCAAGTCTGAAATTAAAAATTCCTTTTTGTCAAAAATTCTAAAAGCTGGTCATGTTGTAGAGAGTATTTCCTTTCCCTTGAATATTCATCTTTTTCAAGAAGAGGTCCAACTGGTGTTGTCAATATTATGTCAAATACTAGGATATAATAATGACAAGTCAGTGACTAAAGTTATGACTGGTTTTCTGTTGAAGAAGAATTTACCAGAACTAGAGCCAAACTAGGTTTGTTTTTTTGGTTTTGATGAATTCTCAGCCACCACAATTCATTATCAATCAGTGAATTTTCCCAATCTGAGACATTTCAGGTATCCGTCGTTCTTATTAAACATGTTCCTATGCTCCAATGTCTTTGAGTTGCATTTCATCTGTAGAATGTTTTCTCCCCAGCTATCTAGACAGATAAATATGTTTGAGTTTGTAAATAAAATCATGGTGGAGGTAAACATAATCCTTTTTGTTGAAAATTTTCCCAGAGTGTTAGATGAAATGAAAAATACTTTGCATCGCTCGATGAAAAGTTGTATAGGGGGCTGGTTTTTATATAAGGAATTCACTGTTGATCGTGTTTATGGTTACAAAGGACCACCTTACAAATTACCCTCCTTTTTGACTTCTAGGATTTTTTCATTAGAATACATCAGGCGGAGATTGTGTTTAGAAGAAGAACACTTTAGTTCTTTTAATAAGTCTTTCGATGTGAAGTTCCCATTCAATATTGGCCCTTTCATTTAAAAAAAACAAAGTTGCATTGAATATTGTTGAAAAATTATTAGAGGCTATTGAATTCCATAAATGGAAAGGATAAACTATGATCCATGAAAAATCATATCGCAAAGAAGACAACAAAATAAAAAGAAGGCCTTCGAACATCAATCAGTGGAAGGCATGGATACAATGGTTAATTTACTGGAATTTGAGGAGGGTTGTGAAGGGGTTTAAGAAGAAATAATAGAGGAAGGTGAAGATAAAGTAAATAACATGGATATAATTGTACAAACACCGTCTAACTCTACTTCAGTAAATAAAAGGTCCCTTTTAGAAATTGACATAATGGATGTCGATGATGAAAACTCAAGTAAAAGAATAAATACACAGTCTGAAAGGGAAATAACGATGCAGGATGAGCAGGGTGTAGATGATGCAAAGAAAGGTCTTATTTTACAGCAACAACATGTCCAAATAAGAGAATATTCTTTTATAGGAGAAGGTAGCATAGGATCATATTCTAGATATAAATCTAAGTTTGAATTTGTTTCTAGATACGTAGGGAAAAAAAACACCTTTAGACAAGGCACACAAATGTTTTCCCCAGGTGAGAAAGTTAGCAGATCAACAATTGTCACTAATTTCCACCATGGATTTATAGAGGAACACCCTTAAATTTTCTATGGTAGACAATGAGAAATTTTCTAAAATGAAGTTTAGTCTGGATAAAATCAGCGTGCCTTATAAAATACAGGTCCATCGATAGATAATTGATGTTTTATATTCTGATTTATTAAAGGCCACATTGAAGATTAAAAAGATGCTGTCAATTATTGATAAGTTGGAGAACCAAATACGACAAGAGAAAATGGAGAACAAATCTAATTCGGTTCATATTAAAAATTTGCATACATACCTTATAACGCTGGGGACTAAACCGGCTTATGTTCAATCAACCCAAAAATTGCTAGAATAAAAGGAAAAAATATCCAAGCTCTTAAGAAAAAAATGAAAATTACAAGTACGCAGCATGTCCAGTTATCAGAGTTGACAATGTTACAACAAGAAAAGGAGAAAATTGACAAGGAATTGATGGAGTTTAAGGGGAAAATGTTAAAGTTACATAATCATAAAGAATCTTGGGAAATTAAATAATATGGATTTGTGTCCTAGATTTCAGCTTTTAATGCCAATCGAAAAGAAGAATAGGAAGTGTTACGGGAGTTGATGAGACAACCTTTGGTTCAAAATAAAGATCAAGTAAATGGATCTCACGATGATGAATTATCTATTGCCATGTCACAGATAAATTTGAGAGAGGGAGAAATGAAGGAGTTGAAAGAAAGTAATGTCAAGCTTAAGCAGGAATTGGCTCAAATTATTGAAGAAAAGAACAAAATTTCAGGTGAAAAGAAACAACTGTAGAATAAGATCAATGAATTGAATGAAAATGTTATAGGCAAAGTACCCCTACAAGGAGCTAAATATCTTATTTGGGATACATTAACTATAGAAATCACCAAGTTTAGATCCTATTTAGATTTTGTGAATGATAAGAATGTAATAGTATATTTTGCTCTTCAAATGTGTAAGTTGGTGAATGAAAATATAGACAAAATCCACTCGACACTACACAAAAAGCTGTTAATTTCTTAAAAACTTTGACATATGAAGACATGCAAGAGATGAGAATTAGGGACAGGCTAGACATCATTTTATGGGCTATAAATTTTATCAATAAGCATAATCTAGTCATAGTTGTGCAAGAGAAAGCTAATCAAATGTTGTTATAGGTTAAATATTTCAAGAGGATGTTTCAAGAACACTTCGATGAAGGAATTCCTCGATTCTAGGATGATAATGGCCAGTTATTTTTGGCAAGAACAATATCATAGCTTACTAGTGTGTAATTGCATGGATCACTTCAAATTTGAAGAATTGAAAAATGGACTAACATGAAAATTCATTATAGAAACATTGACATATGACTTTGAGATATTTGAGCGGTTCTTGACCGCTCAAAGAATTCTACCACCTATTTCTTACACCCAATACGTGGAGTTAGAGGTGGCGATTAAATAAATGATGGATTGTGACCTCCCAAATCATTAGCAATGGAAAGATGTGGAAATTTTTTCGAAGACCAAATATAGAATAAACCAATGATGGACAGGTGTCATAATGCAATGAAGAAGTTTGGATATCTCTTTGGCCTACCACATGGATTTTCTACAAAATTTTTTGTATGAAAAATTTCCTGTTACTAGATTCCTAGGAATTAGGGATTTAGTTAAAAGAACATTGATTTACAAGAAGTTTGTTAAAAAATTTCTCAAGGATCCATTTTGTATATCATTTTAATTTTATGATGTATTGGGGGTTGGATCCCAAAGAAAAGAAGAAGATTTTTCATGGACATTATTCTTTGAATACAATTATGCAAAGAATAGAAAAAATGAACTCTTTTTGAGACATAAATTCTTGTAGTAATGGTTTTAAGTTTTTTATCTCCTCTATGTGTATGTGTAAATATTTACCTCTATTTCCATTATGTGTCTTTCTTATTAAGTATTTGATTCATAACAAATTATTTGCAATTCGTTTATGATGCTACAAATTCATGCAATTGGATACTCATTATTTTTTGTCTAACATTGCATCAAAATTATTCCCAAGTTTGAAGCTTTGATGTAATGGATTTTTTTTCTTGATATCAACTATCATCTTATACTCAAACTTATGACTGAAGAACTATTTCCTTACTACCTTATGAAATCAGAGATAGTTCTTTCTTTTTATCTGTAAAATTGAATATATTTATTTGATCTGACTCCATTATCCCAATGGTTTATTTCTTTTGAGCTTTCCATCGTAATCTGAAAATTATTTTGATTCACATTTGGAAAATTCCAGGCATTGTACTTGAAAGAAGAAAGTATTACTTTTGTAACCATTGCGTAGTAGTTTTGTTGAAGGATCCTCCTCTAACTAAAAAGGCTATTTTTTGGTCTAAAGTTGGTTTGAGGTTACCTCTGGAAATTCCTTTCTACAACTAAAGGAAATTTCCGAGTGATAACATTTTAGCGCTGTTGTCGGGAATGCAAAAGAAAATTTTTCCCTGGGAAGGAAGGACACAGATTTAGATTTGATTCTTGCGAGAAAACAAAATTTAGGCAATATAACAGGATGATATTTTTCTCTGGTGACTCCATAGTATTCAATATTCATTTAAGATAATCATGATCATTAAAGAAAATCTAGCTTGAAGAAGTCATGTAAAGAGTAATCTAGATCCTATCCCACCAGATACCTTTCAAGATATCAAAAGAATCCTCGAGAGGAAGAAGGGCCAATTACAAGAAGGTACATCTAAATTTCTTAGGTTTTTTTATTTGCCAAAAGGGGAAATTACTAGTCTTGAAAATAATATTCCTCAGTTGAAGTTTGAAAGTTTATTTTTCAAAACTAAATCTAAAACGAATCTCAATAAAGAAATATTTGATGAACACAAATTCCAATCCTATTTGTTATATTCCTTGTGGGAAAGCTTACAAGTATATAGGAAAATTCATCCTTTAGCCTCTAATAGTACAAAACAAGATAAAGGGAAAAATATAGAAGGTTGAAATCATGAATATGGATGTCTATTCGGTGAGAATCGACTTCCGTAATTGGTATTCCAAAACCTTTCGGACGAACTAATTTATATTTTCGGTCGAAAACATGCAACTAACTTTTGGACGAAAAAATTGTTGGAATGAAACTTAAAGTTAACAGAGTGCCCTGTAATGCATGTTTTGAATGGAAGGACAAGAAAATAATGTCTCAAAGATATTTGTTTCATCGAAAGTTTTTTCGGCCAAAAAGTTGTTCAACCGAAAAATATTTTCAGTCGAAAACATGTTCAGTCGAACAAAGTTTATATATGTATCAACCAAACGCAACTGTTTACTATTTCATCGTTTGCATTATTTGACATCCTCTGCTCATTATGCTCTATTTTTCGGGATCTGCTCATCGTGCACTATTTATCGTGCTCTTCTCTCATGGTGGTATTCCCTCTCTGGTTCTCTTCTTTGTTTGGATTTTTCTACACTGTTCATCGTGCTTTCGTGCTAGTGTGCCCTCTCTAGTGCTCTACTTTGTTTGGTTTGTTTTGCTCTGTCTGTCGTTCTCTGGTGCTCTAGTTCTCTGCTCTGTTCAATGTGCTTTTTTCTTGTGTTGAAGCACCCTTTCTAGTGCTCTTCTCTTGTGCTGGTGCACCCTCGCTAGTGTGTCGTGTGTTGTTGATGGTGCTCTGTTGGTGCTAGTGCACCCTCTCTGCTTTCCTACTCATGCGCGGTGGTGGAAATTCTTGACCCTTTGTCTGCGCGGTGGTGGGGCGTCTCAGCCCTTTGTCTACACGGTGGTGGAGGTAAGTGGATCATTATCCATAATATTTAATTCAGAAATAAAATGTTTAAAAATATATGTTTTATGGTAGTTATTCCACGTTTGAAATAAAATTGTTTGGATTGTGAATATGTGCCTTAATTGTTTCTAGAATAGTTTTTACTAAATATCCATGCATGCATTTGTATATCTAGGTCTATAGCCTACTTCATATTTGTCATTATAGATTATAGGTCTAGTTTGAGTTTATTTAATTGTGCCCTAATTCAGATTGGTTATTTCTATAGTTTGAATCTTGATTTCAGATCCATAATGAGATTATTATTTCTTACCCCTACTGTTTATGGGGATTAAGTTTAGGTTACCTTTTCTTAATCAAAAGTTGGTTATTATGTCCACAAAACTATTTGGAAGCATATATTTACTATCGAATGGATTCGTCAAGTATTCTTTGAATTAGAAACATATTTGTATCTGCAAATAATTGTTCTTACGAATGGGGTCGACTATTGAATTCAGTCACAAGATACGTATGGGTAAACTAAGTTTGGTGTTATTGAATTGATAATTCACTTCTCCCTATATGGATTTGCATTAAACTATTCAAAGGAGTCAATTTTGCGTGAAATCTTTTGAAGGAGTCAAGTTAAACTCTACCATTATGTTCGCAATATTTTCAGTATTTGATTAGATTAATATTTCATATCTATGATTGGTTCATATAAATGTTGCGTGTATGTGTCTTTATACCTTTAGATCCATGAACGTTTTAAAAAGGAACACGATCGATTAAATGGTTTTAGATGTAAGAATGAATAAAGAAATAAATGTTAGGGTTTATTTCATTCTATATTTACTAATGTATAAGATTCAATTCTGATATGTCGAATTGTGTGTGTGTGTGTGTGTGTGTGTGTGTGTGTATATATATATATTTAATTGTCCAAACTACATAAATATATTCCACGTTTTATGGTATTTATTCAGACTTCTAACAACAATTAAGTTTTATATGTTTGTTTCCTGAGATATCTGTTCCATTTCCATTTCCCATTCCAAATCTAAAGGATACCGTGAGACGAAATCTTAGCTTTGTTTTAATGCTGAGATCACATTTAATTCATGGTTGAAAATACTTTGGATCAATGATGTGTTACTATTCCATTTTAAAGCGTTATTTTATTTCCTCTTCCATACATTCCACCCCTCCAATATTTCTTAATCCATCATTGATTTGTCTGGAAATCCTTCACCCTAACTGTATTTGTGTGAACCCTCAACGTTATTTCTCTTATTTGCGTAGCATTTGTGTGATTTTATTTACCCATGGTCACTTTCATGATTTTATGACTGCGCTGCTAAAATGATTGAAGAACCTAAGGGCGGTTTACTAGTCTTATTTATAAAGTCTTATTTTATATTTTTAATGTTCACATTTAGTTTTGACCCTCAACATGTAATGTATGCATGTTGTCATCTCTTCACTTTTTCATGTTGGAAGTGCCATGTATAAGGCTTTGTCATGTTATATCTCTATGTACCCTTACCTTGAAACTTGGTTTCAGAAGTTGGAAAATATCAAGTCATACTTATATGTACCCTTGCATTGCAACTAGGTTGCAGAAGTTGGCAAATGAACCTATTATTTAAAGCAACGATAAATTTCCAGTTTCTCTTAGTGTGACTACATGCAATTTGAAAAAAATACATAGTCAACTTGGATAAAATGGGTTATAATTATGTTTATAATAATCTGTTTTATTAATAATATTACTAAAACGTAGATAAAAACATAGAGCAATCTCAAAGTATAATTTTAAATGTAGGAAATAACTGAATTTGATGAAAGTTTTTATAAATTTTAACTTTACAACAACATTTCAACCATGGATAAAAACAAATACCAATATGAACCTATAATTTTTAATGTAGGAAACAACTAAATTTGAGGAAAGTTGTGTGGATTCAATATATTTTTCATATTGGCTGACCCTCCCACATCTTTCTCTTTGATTGCAATTGCTCTCTTATCCTTGTGAAATATGGTTGTGGGAGCTGCTAGTTGCATTGTTATACATAAAATATAATAAGAGAGAATTAAATCTTGAGATAAGATCACAAGTTGTTGATTTAGGAATGAGATCTGTGTTTATATTTATGAGGAATTTCATTATTGTTTTATATAGAGTGGTTTTGTTTGGTGTATGTAATAATCCAATTTTGTTTGCGAGATCAGATTATACAGATAATATATAGTAAATGGGTGGTTATTATGGTAGATGCCAAACCATGTGATCATAAAAATGAATAAGTCAATTACGAAATGATTTGACAAAGGATAAAATGTAAACCTAGGATAAGAAGTAAACCTTATGCTTATTAGAGCACATAGAATATGAAATATCTCTACTTATCACATTTCCAAACAAACAAATGTTCAAATAAAACTAAAACTAAGAAATAGGTTTTTGAGAGGATGGAAGAAAATAACTTAGATTAGTTCCTAACAAGGTCTTCACATGATAGGTATTTAAGTTGGAGAGTAAGAAGAGGACTTGATAACTATGATGATTTCCAAAAACAACTTTCACATAAACTATTAAAGAAAACTCTTTTTTTATTTTTATTTTAAAGTTATATGATCCCTAACCTCTACTATCTTTAAAAATAGAGACTAAATCCTATAAAACAAATTCAGTAAAATAAAAATATCATGGATAACATTATAATATATTTGATTGGGAAAGCATGGGAAGGAAGGTATTACTTTAATAATCAAATATTATAAGATGAATTCTTATCTTGTGTGCATGATCAATTGGTTTCCAATTTCCAAATATATGTTTATTTCTTTTAAATGGATATTTAAAGAAACTTGTTGGATTTCACAATATCAATAAAATATGGACACTTACTATAAAACATAACAATATAACCTTAAAACTCAATCCAAATATGTCAATCCCATGTGAAGGAGGCATTTTGATCCTTCAATCCTACTTATGGAGGATTTTTGTCCTTCATAGGGTTCCATATAATAATGATTTAGTATTTAATGAATCCCAAAATATTTGTAATTTCCCTAATCTCTCATGGTCAAAATTGGTTTTATTAACTATGACTATGTCAAACATGACCACTATGGAAATGAGCTTAATAAGAGTGATACTTGTTTGGGATGAGGAATGGTTTGTTCGGGGTAAATAAAGGGGGATACCTATGGGAGAAACACAAATTCACCTCAGAAAGAGGGGCACACAATAAATATATTGAATTTTTTTTGTGTCCTCGAAAAATTTCTATGGGCTAAACTACATAAAAGTCTTATCGTCGGTCTCCATTAGCTAAAATGCATTAGTTCATTGATTCTTGTTTTGATGTTTATAGGAGATATAGTAGATATGGATTGAGATGAGGCATTCACTCATTCTTCGAGTCAATTATGTACTCGACATATACTGGGACAAGGACTCCTAATACCACGCATACGTCTATTGAAACACCTTCAAATGTTCGCTCTCAAAGATGGTCTGAAATATCTATATATTCTAGTGTATTATATTGAGGCAATGGTACATGTTTAAAAATTATGCACATGCAAAATTTTGCGTATGCATGCATATTTATATTTGTTTTAAATATTGTTCATTGATTTTACTAATTTTTGTTAGAAATTTTCTTTGTAGAGAGACATGACGTAATAGATTGTCTAGTGAGAGTGGGAAAGCATCCATGTCTGGTCGANAAATAAATTACTAATTTGCACATGTGTGTGTGTGTGTGTGTGTGTGTGTGTGCTTGTCTTTATATACTAAATTATGCATGATCACATGTGTAAATGTAGAGGATCATGGTTTTGCTGAGGGTTACGGTGATGCATTCAGAGAGGATGAGGGTGATGATTCATTTGCACAAAATGAGGGTGATCAATTTGGAGAAAATTAGGGCGATGATGCAAGGGGTGGAGATGTAGAGGATGATGCAAGGGACCAAGAGAAAGGTCATGCAAATGCTTGACGAAAGGGTCAAGGTTGATGAAGGGATAATTTATAACAAGGACATGGTTTTCATCCCATGACCATTTATCCGTTAGATATACCCGATGATATTCCTTGGGAAGATGATATTGTCTTTGTTACCCTTGAAAAATGCACATCCCACCATAACAAATTGAGGGATGATCTTGCTAGCTTGGAACTCCCAACTGAGAGCCTACAAATCTTGCAAATACTTTTGGAATCTTTAGGCATGTTTATTAGTTCCTATATAAATATTGGTCCAACAAAAGATTGTTTTATTCATTTGATGCGAATGCAGAAGGATCAGCTGATTGGTGCTGACAAGTGGGTTGATGTAGAGAATAAGGTATCAAAATCAGATGACATTTCAATGTTTAATTTTAAAGAAGGACCGAAGCGGAATATGTTAAAGGTGCAATATTTTAAGCACCTTGAGATTGCACACCATTAATATGATAGATTCTTGGAAGCCTATGGTATATTTCCATGGAATGATGAAATGCCACATTATTTTGTGATATTTGTTTATGCAGAGTTTTTTTTAAACATGAATCTAGATTACACAGATGCTCCGTCAAAATTTACGGCTTTGGAAAAGTGAGGACATATGAACAAGAAGGATCCTTTCGTGATCCATTGTTTCCTAAGGATACACCCTGTTTGGTGCATTAGTCACAAATACTTGTTACATTACGATCACATATGGAGGTGACCTCTCAATTTGGTCTAGAGGCGAGAACCGTCATAGGAGACAACTTACCATCTGCTCTAGTGGGGCTTGATGTGGGCATGAATCAACATAGAGAACGTGCTTGTTCTCATGCACATTTTTCTTATAAAATAGATATTGAGGTAGATTCAATGAGCCTTGAAGATTCCAAGGCCTATGAATAACATTGTCGAGATGGGTTGTTTGAGTTACTCCATCACGAGGGAGAAGGGAGGGGAGAGGTATGTGAGAACTTTTATTTTTTATGTCATAATTGTTAAATCATGTTTTGCTAGTATATATATATATATATATATATATATATATATATATATATATATATAACAATGGGTATTTAGAGTGAACTCATTTGAATTGCAGTTCACCCAAATGTTGGATGAACATGATTTTATGGTCGACTCTAGTGTTAAACTAGGGCCACTGAAAGAGGTACATTTGCATAAATATCTATAAATTTATATGTTCTCATTATTGTCATGATGCCTTTTTTATAATATTGAAATTTTGGTTGTGTTCACAGATTTCGATCCCTTATCCTAGGACCATGGGTATTGGGCCCCTATCATCATCAATTTTAGGAGACATTCCCAGTGTTTCCCAATATATTGAGGTAAATTACACCTTTCAAAGGTTTTAGTAATGATTTAAAATGATTGACATTAAATGTTTAAATTACATGTTTCAAATGTTTAAGTTTAATGATTGACATCTTAATTTTAATTTATTTGATACATATGTATATAAAGTTTAAGTAATGAAATTAAAATTGTAGGTCGGGAAATGGATTGTACAGCCTTCCACAGCTTTGGATGTGGTGACCTCTTTGGGCATTGGGCTCACCAAGGCATATTTATTCATATTTATTATTTAAATTCCAATTGTATTTTTATTAAATTTTATTTACAGTATAAAATTTATATATTGAAGATTAATTAGATGTTTCATGTGTTATAGGTCAATCGCCAGGAGAATGTGGATAGTGAT